>PVLD010022915.1:0-28396 GCA_004027595.1 Dinomys branickii | reverse complement strand
TGACTGATTGAGTGGTAGGGCAACGGAGATGAGGGAGGAGAAAAACTGAATGATCAAATGGGCCATCATCTGTGTAACTGAGTAACAAAGGTGAAGGTAACATTATGTAGGACAGCATCCAGAGCTAATTCCCTTCTATGTTCTCTATAATTCTGTATTTCCTCAATCGTTTTTGTATTAACAGAAGTGAAGATAACTTACTATACAGCATCCAGTGCAAATTCCCTACTATCTTCTCTATAATTCGGTATTTCCTTTAACGTTTTTGTGTTAACTAATGTGAAGATAACTATGTAATACAACATCCAGTGCTAATTCCCTACTATATTCTGTATAACTTTGTATTTTCTGTATTGTTTATGGCTTTTCTGGTTCATATGTCTCCATTCTTTTGTCTTTAAAATAAAATTTAAAAAATAAATAAATAAAGAGTGCAGGTTAAAAACAACTTGGTGAATGAGAAGTATTAGGTATAATACAAAGCACTCGAAGAGACACTGAGTACAACTGAGAGAGAACAAAACCCAAGTCGTAAAGTACCATAGTTCCCACATCTGTGATTCAAGAAATGCACCTGCATAAAGTTTTTCTCATTACTCCCTAAATGATACTGTAATAACTATTTGTATAGTACTAACACTATATTAGGTATTATAAACAATCTAAACATGATTTGAAGTGGGCCTGAGGAGGTTCTAAACAAGCATCATACTACGTTATACAAAGATGTAAGCGTCTACAAGTTTGGTATCTGTGGGGTCCCAGAACTGATCTCAAGAGCACTGAGATAACGGTATACATTATGGACCCCATACACACACACACACATTCTGAAAGGAACCAAAAAAAAGTAAGAATGTGAGAAGGAACAATTTTCTGACTGGCTCACAGGGATTGGACAGAAGTGGTAGTAGAGGAGAAATATCAATTTTTCCTCAAAATACCTCTATGTATCTTAACTTGTTATCATACACATAGGGCATTTTTTAAATATGATAAAGTAAAAAGGTTATTAATTTTTAATGTGAAGGCAAAGTATACATGATTATTTATTTAAATGGCCCACATGAGAATCTGTTGCATAGACTTTATAGGTATAGGCATCTCTCCATACAAAACCAAGTCCAGTACACTCCAATAAGGCAGATTTCTAGTATTATAGCCTATTTTCCCGCTGCCTTCAAATGTGAAAGTGTAATAGCTGATCTTCTGGAAAAAAGATGGTTCTAGAAAGCATATTAATGTGGCTGAAGAGCAAACAGCCCTATGGACAATGAGCTATGACCCTGAAGTCTTTGGCAAAGCCCAAGTGCTATTAATTCCTCCTGTGGGGAGACTCAGTCCCTGATCCCCACTACCATCACCTTTTCCACAAGATGAAGTGGCTACAACAAGCCAGGTGAGAAATCAAATGCACGAATGAACAAGCCTGTCAGACCGGTGGGCAAAGTCACAATGCTGTCTTGTGGCACGTGGGTCTGGTGAGCACAGTGGCCTGTGGCTCTGTCCCCAGCTAGAACCATCAGGTGCAGAAGAGCCAGGCCCTGGGGGAAGGGGCCCCTACACTTGCACTAAGAATCTCATCCAACTGTGCGTTATTTTTCTTAAAATTTTCTATTAATTTTATATGGCATAAGAAAAAAGATCTGTAATTCCATTATCCAAAGATACTATAGTGTTTTAAATCTGTATTTTCCTCAAACAGTAGAAACATGTATCACCATTTTGATGGCACAGCATAGTCTTTTTCTTTTTTTTTTTTTTTTGGCGGTACTGGGGATCGAACTCAGGACCCTGCGCTTGCTAGGCAGGCGCTTATTCCACTGAGCTATATCTATATCCCCTAAGAAGGAAACATCCGTTCCTTTTTTTTTTTTTCTTTTCCAGGACCGGGGATCGAACTCAGGGCCTTAGTGCTTAGCGGCAAGCACTTAGCCCACTGAGCTGTACCTCCAGCCCGTGATGGCACAGCATAAAGGAATTTATTTTCTGCAAATACAGAACCAACTGATTTGATAATTAAGTCATTTGCTATGGTATCTTTCTACCTCAGAACTACCCCTCGTACCTCACCCAGCCCTCTGCTCAGCTCCTGTGCCATCTCTAGCGCAGCCTCACGCCCCGTCCAGGGCGCTCCAACCTCCTTTCAACCTGGCCCCTCAGCCCAGGGCCTCTCTCCACTTCCTCTCAAGCACAGAACTAGAAACAGCCTCCCTCTCCCAGCCCCACCCCGGCGCGCTTTCAGAGCCACCTGCCTGCGCCCGCCTGGGCCGTGCAGGGCAGCACGGCTCCTCCTCGCTGCTCTCTCCCTCTCCCCACGCCTGTGGCCCCCCCACTACGCCTTCCTTCTCCCTGTGGCTCTATGCTTTGTTCATGTTTGGATGACACTGGGAGGGCACGGAGGCTGAGACACAAGCAGGGGGCTCAAATCTGCACATGCACCAGAGAGTCTCAAGCCTCCGTCTAGGCACTTTTCAACCTACAGACAACAGTGAGTTGGGGGTCTTGAAAGGTTCTGTTACAACCGGTCGTGTGGGGGGCATTCTGCTGCAGAAAGGTTTTGTTGTTTCCCCCTACTGAGGATGCACTTTAAGTTTTCTCCACAGAACCTCTTGCTGCCTAGGTTCAGCTGGTTACAGCCAGACCCTGCAGGTAACAGATTAGAATCACCTGGCACAGAGTCCAACAAATCACTACAGCCAGGTGTGGTGGCGCACACCTGTGATCCCAGAACTCAGGAGGCTGAGACAGAAGGATTGCTGTGAGTCTGAGGCAGCCTGGGCTACAAAATGAGTTCAAGACCAGCCTGAATTGCACAGCAAAACCTTGCCTTCAAAAGAAAAAAATAAATAAATTACTACGAAACTTTCTGTAGTAAAAAACATATCTATCCACTTTCTAACATGCTGAACAAACTCATCTCTTACCTGGCATGGTCTGGATGTATGTAAGGGACTGTTCTGACACATTCGCCAATGTAATTCACTGGGAAAGGCATAAGGAGATGTGTCTTCATCTGCCAGGGTTTGAAAGTGGGCTCCTGAGAGGCAAAGATACAGGAATGAGACCAGATGGTACAGACCTCGCACAGCCCACAGGTGCTAAAACCCAGATGCTGTGACACTGCTGCCTACAGCTACACACTCCCGTGTAAAATAAGCACTACAGTTACATCATTCCGTGTACTATTCAACGTCAAAATGGACACAAGAGATGCCAAAGTTAAAGTAATTGTTAAGCAACTCATTCTCCATCACGTGCAGTGTAATCGGTTCCCTGGGAACATGTTAGAGTGCCACTCCCCATGGTGAACCAGGCTGATGGCACCTTTAGGAAAGCTGAGTAAAGGGAAGCGAGTCCCACACCT
Source organism: Dinomys branickii (assembly GCA_004027595.1). Classification (NCBI taxonomy): domain Eukaryota; kingdom Metazoa; phylum Chordata; class Mammalia; order Rodentia; family Dinomyidae; genus Dinomys; species Dinomys branickii. Next base: position 25,029 of record PVLD010022915.1, on the reverse strand, counting down.
ACACGGAGGTGCATGGATGAGACTCAAGCCACTTTAACAAGAAGGTGAACTACACGGTAAGGTGAACACATGGAGTAACCAGTGTCCTCCGCACAAGGACTATGAATGGGGCACTCACTCAGCACTGGCTCAGAGAAAAGGCTCAGGGTGGCAGCAACAAGACACAGTAACTCCTCATTCTAAGAGCATGCGCCTGCCCCAGGAACGGCTCAAGTGGAAGAATGGCCACAGAAGGGATCAGACACAGCACAAAGCAACAGGCGCGATTCACTCGGAAGCCAGGTACACCACAGCCACTTACTGTGATCAGCTTTCTTATCATCTGGGAGCTGTCAGCGCCAGAGCCACTGGGTATGGGTTTCTGAAAATAAAGTGTTTCCAAGAGAAACGAGAAAAATGCAAAGCTCACTTTAAGTAGATTAGAACGTGTGTTTTATAAAAATTCATAGAGCTGGTGACAAGGATTAGGGCGTATCTGTTCAACTTTAAAATAACAAGATGTTAAAGGTATTAAAGAAGTGAAATTTTCTTATAGATTTTTCAGGTGGTCAATGAAAAAGTTGCTAGTGATGTATTTCACAAAGAAGGATGCTTTACATTTCCCTTCTCTTGTACCTTCTGGTCAGAACACTGATCCAGAACAAGGAGGCCACCTCCCGAAGGCCTCTGCTCACATGGAGGGTAGGAAACTGAGCAGACAGGGCAGACCACTCCACAAACGGAGGAAGGACATGTGAACAGCAACACGGCAAATGACAGACTCTCGCAGGATCTGCAAAGTGCCAACATTCTCTACTGGGAATTAAGGCTTCTCTACTGGTGCTGTGGATCAGACTAAAATCAACTTTGTAAACTGATTCAATTACTAATAACTGTTATTGTTCCACAGAAAAATCCAAGAATTAGTAAATCACAGTGCAAAGGATTTTGCCATCTATGTCCTCCAAAGCCTAATGAACAGCAAGAGATTTCATCAGATCACTATTTGGGGCTGTTTTCATTCTGCCATACCCCAAATCCAAGTCTGTTTTCCCTTATCAAGAGACCACTCAGTGTAAACGATAAGGAGCCGTACCTCGTACTGGATTGAAGGCCAAACACCAGGGTTTGAATTCACTTCTTAACTAGTCCACTGTTAGAAAAGCTACCTGCTCCTCCTGTACCTAAGATTCTTCAGGTATGGAGCGGCGTACTAACACCTCCACAGTGGGTGGTTTTGACAATTCAACAAACACATGTAAAAACTAAGAATGACACCTGGTGTCTGCGGTGCTCAACGTTAACCAGCTTTGTAGTTAGCCTGTTACCTCAACCACATGCGGGCGGACAGGTTTCCGCTCCTTCCTGCTTCCATGGATGCTTCTAATGAAGTTCTCTACCTCCTTTTCCGCCTGAGACATCTGGTGAGGAGTAGCATTCACTGAACATCTGCTTAAATAATCATGGTTAATAAATCCGGTATCACCAAAAACGAAACACTAACTCATCACATTTTGTAGAAATAACACAAGAAGCAAATAGCATTGTTTTTGTATAAAATAATATTCAAAAAAAAGAAAACGGTATCCAAATGTGGAAATATGTAGCTGTCTTACTTCTCCATGGTATGTTCAAATTACAAAAGATACAACATATTTCAATGTGCTAAGCTAGTAAGTAGCCATTAAAATGTAAAGATGGTGTTTATGCCTCTAAATTCTCTAGTCTTCTGAAGGTCACAAAAAAATAAAGTGAATACTAAGATATGCCAACACAATTTCTTAGTTTGCTACAATATTGTAAGTCTAGAATTAATTCTGTAACACCATAATATTTTTTGGGTCTTGGAAATTTATACAATTAGAAATTCAGTGAAAGTACTGTATTCAAAAAACTAGTTAACAAAATGAAATGAATCTTAAGATTTTTGTTTAGAAACAAATCATGAACCCACCTCAAATTATCACATTTTAGTAGATGTTTCTTGATCCGTGGGAACATTTTCAGGACAGGCGTGATATCTGTCATTTCTGCAATTCTCTTCATCAACTTCACCTGAACCAATGGAACCAAACACACAGATATCAAAAAACCATGGACTCCTTCATCCTGAAAAACAAACGTCCTCGATAAAGGATTCACACTTGAACAGAAACATGCTGATTTTGCACTGATGTGTTGTAAATGTCAGCACAGAGAGAGGTAGTATTGGGGTAGCACAAAGGAGTAATTTTTCCTCATGAAATCTGGTCAACTAGAAAACGAGCTCTTCTGGTAGAAATAACATCACCAGAGCGCAGCGGCAGCCTTGGAAGCACCAGTTACACCACGGCAGCGTGCCTCCCGATCCCACCTGCTCCATCCCGCTGAAGGTCTCCGCCAGGTCCCCGGCAGGCGTGAGGGTCTTGCTTGCTCGAAGGGACGCATAGACATGCCCAGACTCTGGGATCCCGTTTGAGAGTTCCTGAGCAGCCATCTTCACCAGCACTCTGAAGTGTTCCTCCTCCTCAAAGGTCGGGCTACGAGAAAGAACAATGTAATCAATGCCTGGAAAACCACCACGGCCCCTTCAGCATCATGGGAATTTATTATGTCTAAGTTTTTAGACTATTTCACCATCCTCAGACATTTTACAAATCCACAGGAATTACACGTAAAATCGGACTAGGAAACCAACAAGTAAAATCTCCCACTTCAAAAACATTTCTGAGCATCTCAGAACTAGATCTCTGATACATCCCAACTATAAACATCTCTAGCAAATAAAATTACTGGTTAAATATTTCAGTCCACAGGTGCATCATGTCTGATAGATTTCGATCCAGGCAGAGAGATGAAAAAAGTACACCCTAAATCAGAAAAGGAAAAAATACAAAAGCAAAAATTAATTATGGTATAACTTGAAAGAAAAAACACAACATACTAGAAACGAACCTTCCATGCTCGCTGTGGCCTAGAAACGGAATCTACCTGCTCATAGGTGTCCAGATGGGCCTCGTCAGGGAGCACCTGCGGGGAGACAGTCATGCCCCCCGTCTTCAGTTCTATCTGCTGAGCTTGCTCTCTGTAGTTCAGCTTGCCGCAGCCCAGCCTGGGGGAGCACAGAGATACTTCCTGAATTACCAAGGCAATCTGTATCAGGTTGTTTTGAAAACTGCATCACGAGTTACAGGTTACTTATTAAGAATTACATATATACATAGTATATTCATTACCTACCATTTCAAAACCTCTCTTTTTATACTAGAAAGGTGATAGGGCCTGAATGCCTTTTGGCACTGACATGCTACACACTGGTCCCATGCCCTCCACCCCGGGGGAAGAGCTCTCATCTGATTCCAGGGTCCAGTGTCCAGCACTACAAGTAAAATTCTAACTATGCCTCTCCAGCCCCAAGCTTGTAAATCTTTTCTGAGTGTTCTCTGTTTTCTACTTCCAAAATATTCTGGCACATACTTCATTTGCCGAAGTATCTGGTATCCGTGAGAGGGGAAAGGGGTCTAAAAAATAAGCCTTTATAAGAAAAGCAACATTCCTCTCATTCTCACCAAGGCTCCTAACACAACAAGTAATCTGACTCAAGAGGACAGCTGTGAGGTGTTTTCTACAACTGCTATAAAAGGACGAGCACGGGGAGCTATGGGGGCAAAACAGGCCCCGACCCCCTGCCTGCCAGCATCTCCACCTGCACAGAGTACAGCAGGCCCTGCCTCAGGTACTGCAAAGGCACACGTTCCCTCTGCTCTCCTGGAACAGTAAAGTCCACAGCTCTGACTGCCATCTGTCCTGCACCTCGGCCCCTGACGCTATGTAGACAAGGGACAAGCACTGTGTGTGCACTCAGGCAAGTATGTGTTCCCAAGTGCATTCATGCTCCTAGTTGTGCGAACGCCAGGGCCTACAGTTAGCAGAGACGGACTATAGCGCAGTGCCCACGCCACCTTCTCCCAAGACACCCAAGGCTGCAAAGTGATGGTGACTCGCATGCACTTCCTGATAGAACAAGCATTCTTTTTCAAAGTCTTAACGAGATTCAGAAATATGTTAATGTGATATAACTGCCATATAAGCCAAATTCCAAACAAATACATGGTAAACTTATATACTGTAACACTGAGTTTTAAAAGTAAAATAATTCACTGAAGGGTGATTATTACTCATGCATTAAAATAATACGTATGTATATATGTGTGTGTGTGTGTGTGTGTGTATATATATATATATTTTTTTTTTTTTTACACAAAACATATACATTAGTAACACAGTCACACATCTAAGACTCACTTGGTAAGGACACTGCAGAAGAGAGGCACATAGGGCTTCAGCTCCTCAGAAAGCGTGTTTATATTAGAAAAGGCTCGGAAATACACCATGCCGTTCGTGGGCTGAGCACAGTACTGCACAGGGATTTCTCCAGCTAGAAAAACAAATGTGAATCATTTTTAATCAATAAATTTTATATCAGTTTTAATATTGAAGAAATAATGCTAATGCTTTTCAAAGATGGACGTTTTAAACTTATTAACAGAAAAATACTATTCACTTGCTATACAGTTTATAAACTTCTCTGTTGTACTTTCACTTTGATAAAAAATGGCAACAGTAACAATGTTGCCCTTGCTTTCTGAAGAAGGAGAATGAAAACACAGTCATACTCTAGTTTCAGGACAGATTCGCCAGCATGTTTGGTTCTAAGCCTCTCTCAGCCCACCTCACCTTCACTGACTCAAAGTTCACCTTCAGTGGACCTGGCCACTCCTGCCCACACCCGCCTGCTATGTTGCTGACCCCGACACACTCGTCTCCTCGAGTCCTGCCTGCCCTTGACTCACGGCTCACTACTGCACCCTCCACAGGGCCCCACACAATGCCCAGCTCAATGTTCTCCAATCTCTTTAAACCCTGCGATCTCAGGGCATCACCAGGTCTCTTGAGTGTGCTACAGGTACCATGGATTCTATTTTGTATATCACTACCTACAGCACTCTAACCCAGAAAAAGTACTGAAGCATTTGTTGATCACTGATTTATCTCCACTAATTATTTTAATGAACACCTAAAGAGATTCACAAATAAACTTAAAATGTAGGTGATTTAAAGATCAGTGGGAGCAAGGTTCGAGGGCATACACCTACAATCCCAGTGCCTGGGGAGGCTGAAGCAGGAGGGCGGCACGTCTATGCCAAGCCTGGGAAACCGTCTCAAAAATTAAAAATAAAAGGAATGGGAATGTGGCTCAGAATAAAGCGCTGTTCAATCCTCAGTACCAAAAAAAGACAAGCGAGTTAAGCCTAATTTCCAAAAGAATTTTCTCATCTCACTCATGCTCACATATACACACGCACACACACACACATACAAATACCTTACACATACTAGACAGTACAAGCACTGTTAAAAAATTAAAGGCCACTAGAGACACTTCAGAGGCAACGCAGTGCTCAGCTGCAATCCCAAGTCCTACCCTAATGATGCACATCAAAGTGCAGCACTGTGCTCAGGTCAACAGCACCCGTCGAACCCTCTTGAAGCTCAACATCAACACCTTCAGGGCAACGCTGTTCCAGTCATGTGTCTCTTATGCCACCAATCAACAGCCAAAGTAAAATGAAGCAGCTCTGAGAACTTCAAAGCAACAACAGACTACAGAACAAACCACAGGGATGAGACCCCAGGCTGAAAGCAGCCGCTGACTCCCTTGACATTCTGTCACCTACACCGGTCATCAGCACCTCAGCTGTGTGAGGTATCACCCCTCCAGTCCTCGCTCCCACAGTGACAGCTGAGTTACTCTGGGAACAGTTCACAGGATGCCTACAGCCTTTAAAAACCATTAATACAGCCACAGCATAATCCAAAATCTCACCTGGTTCTAGAAGCAGCAAGTTTCAGAGCCACATCAAGTCCCCTCACAGGAAAAAAAGGTACTTACTGGGTCAAGGGGTCTACCACCATCAAAGGTTAAAAACAATTTACAAGAGGCATGTGGACCACAGTGACAAACAGGGATACACAAGTGCTTTATGGAAAACATGTAAGTGCAACTCTACTTCTCCTGTGGAGACTAATGTTTGACTTATCCAAGGGAGCTAGACACCCAGGAAATGAACGTTAGCAGGGACCTGCTAAGGCCACCTCCAGCTCAGTGAAAGGCATGGTGTGCTCAATGTCCGAAACTTTCAACGCTGGGAGACAGGTAGCATCTTGCGGTTTACTTTGCCGATCCCGTAATTCTAAGCCTGAAAACAAAGGGGGAAATGAAATGCAAGGCTATAACTAAAACGTCCTACACAATTTATCTCCTCTTTGAGGTCAAGATTACATTAAAATTATACGATTGTTTTCAAAATTCACCACCCCAAGCCAAGTACTGGGCAAATATTAACTACTGTCATTTCCTGGCACACCAGGTTTAGGGGCAGTCACATCTTCCCCGCATCTTCCTTGTTCTAATTCTCAGTCCTCAATTATTTACACAGAATTTTGCTGGAGAATGTCATTTTGCTCAGTTTCCCCTCTGCTCCTCAAAATTTTATACTGGATAGACCAGTCTTGTTTTCAGTTTTCAAACCATTTCCTGCTTGACTGAAATTCAATGACTTTTGCATTTGTGTTCTCTTATTTGATTTTCATTTAACAAAACGCTGTCTCACCACATAAATTTCAGAAATTATAGCAAAGTTTTTTAAAAACACCACACAGTCTATTAGAGGACAGAATCTAAAAGGACAGGGTGTGTGTGTGTGTGTGTGTGTGTGTGTGTGTGTGTGTGTGTTCCATGACAAGCCTGAACAGTGCTTGTGTGGGAACACATCATGGTTTAGAGTTCTGTCACACAAACACATAAATTCACTGTTCACAGAAATGGTTCACAGGGAAGCGGTGCCAACCAGTTACTAACTCCCCAGCACAATCTAAACCCTCCTGCTTTCTGCTGGGCTGACCTTATAAGGAGGAGCAGAATTCAGTGCTAAAGAGGGCAGAACTGCTGCTTGTGACAGCTGCTGCTCCAGACCACGGGCCTGTAGAGCAGGGAGCTGAGGGCAGGTTCAGCTTTTACTTTATTTTGGGTACAGTTATGCGTGGGGAGAGAGACATTCTCATCAGATGCTCTCCAAGCTGTAAAGTTCCAGTACACCCAGGTGACTGTGAGGTGATCACACGCTCTCACAGCAGAGCGTTCTTTCACCCCAGAAAGCTCCCTCATGCCCCTCTCTGCAGACCTACCCAGTCCTCCTGGCTCCTACCAACTACCACCATTTCCGGGGCTTCAAATAAAACAGAATGTACTCCCTTGTATCTGGCTTATTTTATTTAGTATAATGCTTGTGAAATTCATCAGTGTTGAGCATCCCATTGTTTTGTTCCTTTTTATGGTTCAACATTATGAGGGGGTTAAATACACACGTTGGTGGAAACCTGGGTGGTTTCAAGTTTTGTGTGGACATGTTTTCATTTCTTATGTGCCACAGTGGCGGGACAGCTGGCTCTATGGTGAGCACATGTTCACTGCGTGAGAAATTGCAAAGCTGCTTGCTAGATGGCAGTACCATGTTCCTTTCCATCAGCAACAAGGGAGTCCCCACTGCTTCACACAACTGATCGCATTTGCAACTGGCAGTACTTTTTATTTAAGCAACTGAAGTAGGTGTTAATTTGTACTTTTCTAATAAACAATGTACTTTCCTAAGAAAATGAGATTATTTCCCATATGATAATTTGTATTTATTTTCCACTACTAGATCTTTTTTAGTAATATATGTATCAAAATCTTTTGCCCATTTTTTAACTTAGCTGTATTGTCTCATTGAACTGTTCAAAATTTTTAGTATGTTCTGGTATATTTCCAAATAAGTTTTCCTGCAGAGGCCAGGCTGTCCTTGATTCCTCCTTTACTTTTACCACATCCCGTTCCTAACCCTGGTTACCCCAGCAGCCCCTGCAGAGTCTCCCAGATCTGCCCTTCTCTCCACTCCCATCTCGCCCACCTTCGCTGCGCACGCAGGTACCACGTGACATCACCGCACGGCACGCGCAGGTCCCTAACCGCCTTCCGACAGCTTACTCCAGTGTTGTTCCCCAAAGGTACCCTGAGCACACCACCCTCACACTGTCACTCACTCCCTAGCTCTTGGGGCTCGGTAAATGGGGTACACACACTCACCGGTTTCTAGTCCAGTTTGCCCTCAGACTGCTCTCCCTGTGGCCTCTCCTTCCATGTGAGACCCTTCACGCTTTCCTCTACCCTCGCCCACCCCTCCGCTCTTCCGTCTTCACCAGGCACAGCCTGCACACGCCTGCTGTGCTTCACGGCTAGCGGAAGTCCTTTACACTCTCGTTGGAACGTGTTTCTGAAAATATAATTTATGCTGCTTACACTGTTTGCCTAGCAATTAACTACGCACTGCCACCTAGCGTAAGTTTCTTGCCATATTACAGGAAGTGTATGGAAAGTAATTATAAAATCTGTAAAATGAATTAAACTTTACAAAGCTACTTCTTTTTAGTTATTCCTGGCTTTCCAGATAAACTACGATGAGGCTTTTCTAATAGGGTCAAACCTCATTATTGAACCCACTGCACCAAAAATGAAATCTGTATATACCCGGTAAATATTAGTTGTAATACTAAGATTTGCCTTCAACTATTAATTAACTAAAAAGTTCACCAGGTCTGAATGAACATAGGGAATTATTAAGAATCAAATTAAATATCTGACCTTTTTCATAGATCTGTTGCTTGTCTTCAAGGGAGAGAGAATTAACCTTTCGGTCCAGCTTTTCTGTCTCCATCTGAGACTGTTTCTCATAATACTTGTCATCTGGCTTCATTGATAAAGTGAGTTTATGCTGATTATTCTGCAATAACACAGTAACCAAAGAGAGTTAAAAAAACATTTTATTAAAGCAACACACACCTATAATCCCAGCACTCGGGAGGCTGAGGCAGGAGGATCGTTGTGAGTTTGAGACCAGCCTCAGCTACAAAGTGAGCTCAAGGCCAGCCTGCACTGCAGAACGAGATCCTGTCTCAAAAACACCAAAAAAAAAAAAAAAAGGCTACACACCCAGTCAGCCTCCACAGATGTGTTCTTGGTACTGTAGTTCCACTTAATCATTTTTAACAAAATAATAAACTTACCTCAACGGCTGGTGCTTTACTGCTGTTAGAATTATTTAGTCACTATGTGTTACCCATAAATGTACTAATAGTCAACATTTTTTTTACATCTTGAAATATTTACCCTTTTTACTATAAATCTTTAATTTTAGTCTAAATTAAAGACCACAGAGGGCCAGGGATGTCGCTCAGCGGCACAGCGCCTACCCTGCAAGCGGGGAAGTCATGAGTTCGATTGCTGTTCCCAAAAAAAGATAACAGAATTCTAACTGAAGTACCTGTTTGCACAGAAAACAAGCATTTACATTTTTAGCTACAAATTTAAACTGGATACAGCATGCCTGTAATTCCAGTACTTGGAAAGCTGAAGCAGGAGTATTGCCCCAAGTTTGAGGTCAGCCTGGGCAACATGAAAATAACTTGTCTCAAAAAAAAAAGAAAAAGAGAAAGAAACTTAAGCCCCAAGTGTCATGGCACAAACACGCTGGGAGGCTGAGACAAGATGAACCAGGAGCAGCAGAAGTTTGTATGCAGCCTGGGCGACTTAGCAAGACTGTCTCAAAATTTTAAAAATTCAAAAAAGCTCAGGCGACAGCACAGTGCAAAGGCCCTGGGTATAGTCCCAATAATGTGCAAAACACCAATTTTTTTAAAAAATTATGTTATCCACTTATTAATAGAAATTGATTTACATAAAGTTTCTAATGTTACTTTCAATAATTTGAAATACAACATTAAAGTGAAGACATTAATGCTCCAATTTTCTTACCTTAAAGTACTGTTTTATTTTTTCTTGTAAAAACTTTGGATTTTCCTTAAGACACTGCCTAAATTTAGCTAACTGACTTCCCATCTGCAAGAGCTCCACAGGGTCCCCATCATGATTCCAGCAAGAAGCTATGTACTAGAAAGAAGAATTTTAAACCATTAATACATCTTACACCACATACACTATGGGCTGGGGATACAGCTCAGTGGCACAAGTGCCTGCCTGGACTACAAGGTCCTAAGTTCTATTCCCAGTACCAAAACAACAACAAAAAAATCATATACACTGTGCTACCCCCCTAAATACTATAGTACTCCAGTAAATGTCAGAGGTATAATATTTTATCAAAAGTCTAGATTCTGCCAAGCATAGTAGCACACACCTATTATCCCAGCACTTAGGAGGCTGAGGCAGAAAGATCACTGTGAGTTCAAGGCAAACCTGAACTACAATGGCCAGATCCCATCCCCCCCCCAAAAAAATCCAAAGATCTTAGATTCTATATTTTAAAATATTATAAACAACTTATATATTAAAATTTTAAGTCATTATTTGATTGGAAGAAAAATTCATTTGAATCCTACTTTGTTCCAATAAAATACAAAGTACAAGTTTAAATTATTTCTAGACCTGGTATGGTTGTGCACACCTGTAACCCCAGCACTTGGGAGGCGGAGGCAGGAGGATTATTGCTGTAAGGGACAGCAACTCTTAGCCTATCATTTTAAGATAGAATAATTCTAGTCTTAGTGCAAGCCTCAAATTGTGTCTTGAGAAACATCCCTGAGGGGTTGAAAAGAGTTAACTTTGCAGTCCTGACTTTGCCGTGGAATGCTTCTCCAAAGACAAACCTTGCCTGGGTTGTTTCATCCCTTCCCTGGCCCTAGATTAAACATTGTAACCATAAAGGAAATGTATGGTTATCTAAAGGGGGACATATAGGACAGAGTACAGAAAGTATATATCACTGTGGCCAGAGCCTGACCCAGTCACATGACACAAGAAAAAGACAACTGTGGCCAGGGCTACAACATTCCAATCCATTACCATGGAAACTAAAAGTGTATATAAGGTGGGAACAAAGGCAGTTAGGGGCCCTACCTCCCTGAGCAGGGGGAGGTGACCGGTCTAAAATCAATCCATTAATAAACTCTTGTTTGTTCTAATAATAAGTCTTTGATCTCCTGCGGAACACAGCCCGATTTTTGCCGTAACATTGACAAAAATTGTTCGAGACCAGCCTGGGCTACAAAGAGAACTCAAGGCCAATCTGAACTGCATAGCGAGAGCCTGTCTCAAAATGACGAATAAATATATAAATAAATAAATAAATTCTAGAAAATGTAATTACCAACAGATTGCTAGTTATAAATATCCATTATTCTATATGAACCTATTTCACATAAAAACATAAGATATCAAAAAGTCAAAAGACAAAAATACACTATAAAAGTAAATTTATATCTGATCCAAAATAGTCTAACTCTCATTCTCAAATGAAAAGCACTACCAATACTAGTCTGTATTTTCAGTGCTGCTAAGAACCACTCATTATGAAAGTAAAACCAAATCCAAAACCCAGCTGGCTGAGAGGGCACGTACCGATGTCAGGGCAAGTCCAAAGTTGGTAGTCTGATGCTTCATCTGTATTTCAATTTTATGAAGTAAGGCTTCAATGTGTTCACTTTCAAATCCTTTCCTAAAGAACACAATTTATAACTGAGATGTTGAAAAGAAATAAAACATTGCGGAAGCATAAAGTAGCACAGATAATATTTAAACAACTAAACATGAACTAATATGTGCTCCATTACAGACAAGGCAAACTGTACAGAGTCCGCTGAGTCTTCTTCTCCCCACAGAGCCTCAGAAATGAAAGAAGAGGGGCTGGAGGTACAGCTCAGTGAGCTAAGTGCTTGCCGCTGAGCACTAGGGCCCTGAGTTCGATCCCCGTTCCCGGGGGAAAAAAAAGAAAAAAAAAAAAAAAGAAATGAAAGAAGAGGGCAAACCACTACAAAGGAGCCGCACTTACTCAGCTACTTCATCAATCGTCCTGTCTACAAGGTCTCTGACCGTCTGAACATCCTTCTCAGCAATCCCCTGGAGGCCAACACTGAAGTAGGCCTCGCGGGTGTTGCCATTATACCTAGAGTACAAAACAGATAATGCATTAGAATCCACGCACATTTACCACTCACCTGTGACAACTATTTAGAGGTCGGAAGAGGGGTTCAAGGGCAGGTAGGGGAATAGGAAAAAAAAAATTCAAGTTATATCATGTACAGGTACAAACTCACGATGCATGCGATCATTATGCGTACCTGAAATGTGCCAATAAAATTAACTTAAAAGAATGATCAGAACTACCTAAGAACTTTAAATTCTGGATTCTTGCTTTAAAAAGTTCCACAGTATTCTCAGATACTTACTTCTCAGACAAAATAAGGAAAAAGTACATTCAGGTACTTTCAAACATTTCTAAATATTAATACACAATCTCTTATAGCAAAACAAATCCAGAAATTGAGAACTGCTGAGTTTCACAAAATGTTTAAGATTTCAAAGAATACTTGATGTGAATTTTTACATAGGGAGCAGTAGGATATTCCACAAACTTGGAAAAGTTATTTTGTCTTTTTTTTTTGCCAGAGGGCCCTGGAACCATGGCCCAATTCAGTGCTCCCAAGGGAGGGCGGGCTATGCTGAGTACCGCAGTGTAAGCAGTGGCCTCCCTGGCCTCCACCCACTATACCCCAAGCAGAAATGGCCCAGGCGTAACAAGGGTCCCAAAGGAGAGAGCAAAGCTGCCCCTGCTGACAACTGGTCTAACAAAACTCACCCAACATCAGGAGAAAAATCTGCGCCAAGTCCAGATTCAATTAAGGCTTTGTAAAAGGGGGAATTGGGCCCAGTAATCAAGAGTGAAGACAGAAGATTTAATGTGAAGGCTTCAAATGTGTCAGTGATACTTCATTGGAAAAAAAACAAAGACAAAAGGGAAAATCATTGGCTGTTCTGTTCTTTGTATCATTTAAAATCACTACTAAATAAAAACTTCTACCTCCAAACAAGCTGAACTTCCACTACAAATTCTTGCATTTTAGTAAATATGTGTACAAAAGAGAACACTTTATTTAACATACTGGGTTTTTTTCATGAGTTTGCATGTCATGCTTGCCACACTAATCTCCATATCATTTCAATTTTAGTATATGTGCTGCCAAAGCGATCACCAGACTGGGTGTTTTAAAATCCAAACCATATACTGTATTCTCACTGAACACCAAATGTTCATTATATGAAAGTGTGCCAAGTTTTTTCTCAGAAGTTTCAATTATAGTTAAACATCATTATCAACACATAGAGTAGACAAGAAACAAAAGATAAAGAGAGGGACAAGCCCAACGCACACCGCTCCCACACAGGGGCCAGAGCTCAGGGTGGCAGGCATAATCAGCATGCCCTCTCCTCACCCGAGTTCCGACCCAGGTGTTACCAAGTCTAGAATTTCAGTTTCCTGGGTGGTATATTTTTCTGAGTCTAGTGTTCAAGGTATTTATGTTACACTCAAAGGGACTTGTGACCACTAAAATATTAACAATTGCTGTTCTGGAGCAATTTTTCTCTGAAGGAATGGAGCTTTTAAAATATAAAATTGCAAAGGACTTTTCTTCTGGATGGCTGCCAAAAATAACTCCCCCATAACCATTTCGGATGTAATTACAACTGTGGGCATTTTGCTCTCTCTTTTCTTTTTGTACCAGGAATCAAACTCAGGACCTTGCGCTTGCCAGGCAGGTGCTGTGCTGCTGAGCTACATCCCCGGCTATTGTTCTTTATTCTTAAACGCAGCTTGACTCCACAATCCTAGCTGTACGCTAACTATACTCGATCAATTCTCCTAACCCTCTGGCTATTTCCCTACTACTCTCCGGCATGCATGAACACGAGCAGAGCATACTTACGCTGGCAAGAGGAAGCTAACACTGACAGTTGTCTGCTTAGAGGCATCTGCAGTCAGCGAGTCCGGGCCACAGGTTACGTGTGATTCCCTCTGTACAATGACAAGGTGCTTTCAGGAGACAGTCCAAGTGGCTTTAAATTGCCATAGGTTACCCAGACACAGAAAGTGATCCAAGATATGTTCTCGCTAAGTTAACCTTCTTCTAAAACAATGACCATGCTTTAGTCTTGAAAAGCTCCTACATACACTACAGCCCACAAGCTCTCAGAATCCTGCCAGAGCACAGCTCAAGCTCTCATTTCAGTGTATTAACAAGCACGATAAAAACGCAGGTAAAAACTGGGTGGAACACTTACAGGCTGATCCCAGAGCCGCTGGGCCGGCACCACGGTATTTGGTTCAATTTTCTGAAATTTACTCAGTGCTTCTTCATGTATTTGCCTCAGGTGTTGTTCTAATTCAAAATTCCCGTAAGTGAAGAACCTAAGGTTTTAAGGGAGTATGTCAGTCATTTCAATATAAAATCACAGTGATGGGTTTTGCAGGACGGAACGATTCACAGCACACAGCCAGCCCCTCCGTATTTATGTATTTTGTTTGCACCTAGTTTAACAACAAACACCAAAAGGAGGCTTTTGCCCTTTGATGGGATAAGAGGTTCAAACAAATTACAAGTCATGCAAAACGCAAATCCAACAAAACTGGATTTTTTGTCGTATTTTAAGTCTGCTGTGAAAGTACTACAAAAATTAAATAACCTATTTGTTAAATTATACCCAAACCATAGTAGTAAAGTAATCCATCTAAGATTGACAGACAAAAGTAAACAATTTCCTAAAATTCAATTTTAGGTTGCAAATTTCAAATTATGTATGTTTTGAAGAATTATTTAACCGGAGGAAAAGCTTACCAAACAGACCTGATCTTTTGCTGTAGTATGAACTTACCTGAGCTAAGGTTAAGATTTGAGGAACTAATGCATTAAAGATCCTTTAACCATTTTATACTCAGGCATTTAGGAACAAATTTCACCCCCAGAGGTTCAAGTAGCCCAGTAGCGATCACACCGCTGGCACTCAGACACTGGTCTCTCCGTGCCCTCCCCACGTAATCACAGAACTCAGTGGGAGGGTAAGATCAGCTGAAGACCCACAGTAGTAAGAGCCCGGGCAGCCGCGGAGTCGGGGTGGGAGGAAGCGACAGAAACCAACACCTCAACAGAGTCTAAGAAACCACCGGAGAGGAGCTTCCATGGGCCACCGCTGGAACGCTTGGAGAATCAATAACTGATTCCATTTGCTCATATGACCTCAAATACAGACACACACGAAAACATTTCCACGAGGTCACAGTGGGACTAAGCAACAAACTAACACAAAGACAGCAGGGGGACAGGAAAAAAGAGAGACAAGGAAGAAGCCTCTTCGGTCATCAGCGGGGGCAGCTAATGCCACCATCTCTCCCACTCAGGCTGGAAAACGAAGAGTCCCCTGCCTCTTCCCTCAAACTGTATTTCAGGGTATTCCAACCGCCCTTGCTGGTGAGGGGACGCTCTGCTTTGCACAAGTCTACTAATAAGTGTGGAAGTTACAGAATGAGAAAACTTAGTGAACTCCAATAAAATAATGTATTCTGGCAACAATCATCAATCGGACGATGGGACACTCAACCAATACTCACAGGTACTAGCAGCTCCACTCAACAGATAGTCTGGGGGGGGGGCACTTCCCAGCACGGAGGCTGGCTGCCACCACGCTCACCTGCGGAGTTAGCATTTCCACTGTCGCCTGAATAGGCGTCACAGCGCCCAGTGGGATACAGCAGGGGACACAGAGCATCACCTTGAAGGGTCACCTGACTCTAACCAAGTCCATGGACCCAAGTTCTACTTCTTGAAAGTCAGGTGGTACACACCTGCAATCCCAGCACTTGGGAGGCTGAGGCAGGAGGACTGCTGTGAGTTCGAGACCAGCCTAGGCTACAAAGTGAGCCTAGGCTCACAGCCAGCCTGAACTGCACAGCTAGACCCTGTCTCAAAAAGACAAAAAAAAAAATCAAGGTCAAGTCAACCAACAGCACAAGAGCCAGCCAGACATGTTAGAAAGTGAGAGTCCAGAGGAAGCTTGGCCTGATGGATCTGCCACGGTTCACACAGGATACCTGGCACACACACGTGGGTTCAAAAACACACATTTGGCAAGCGTGGGATATTCTGAATACAGAATAAGATATAGATGGTTTTAACAAAATTTGCTTTATTCTATTAAATATGAATTTAATAATTTTTCTTATTAAAAGACTTATATTCTGGGTCACAAAGCAAGTGGTAAGCCATCATATCTATGCTTCAAATCTGTCCGAACAGTATGTGGTATGTGTGTGTGGATTCAAAATTCCAATCTGCTTTTTTCTATGTGCTTAAGAATTCTCATAATTCAAATTTTTAACTTTTTACCAAAAATACTTTGCAAATATGATTCTATATTAGTACTTGATTTATTTACCATATCACTATTATTTTATGTACAATTTATCTAAAAGTAAGTATCTAAGATTCAATTCCAACACCCACCATTTATAAAGAACCTCTCTATGCCAAGAGCAGACCTGCAGGCTTTACAGGAACTGTGGAAATCGGTGCTAAGGGGTGGATGCACCCATGAGCATTTCCACGCTACATGTCATGAAACCACGACGAAGAAGCTGGGAGGAGGCACATGGACTCTCCACTACGGGTGGCACCAAAGGCTATTTGTATCCTTCATGCAGCAGTAGCTGACAGTTATCATGGAATTACTTAAAATCAGCATTCAAGTAAAGTAGATAGACAAACTTAAGAATCTTATCAAGATTTCTGTATTTCTGAAGCACTTACTTGCAAAATGTAAGAAAAGCCATGTCACTTAACGTGAGACTACAAGTAAGTCAATTCTTAACCCAACTTTAACCCTTTAAAAACAAGCATTACCTCGCATTACTTGGGTGATAGTGGGTAGCATGGAACTGTTTAAGCTGTTCCCACGTGAGCTCTGGGATGCACAGCGGATCCCCTCCGGAGATCACTGAATACGTATGGTCAGGAAGAAGTTTGTTCTGAAGGCTCTGTGAGAATATCCTCTCATTGTCTGACTTGAAATTAAAAAAGAAAAAAAAAGGTAAGAGACTGTATGTAAAATAGTCATGACACAAGATGTGACTATAAAACACGGTGCTATGGCTTGTATCTCCGCATCCCCTCGCAGCCTAATGTGGTCAGAGGTGGGGCTTCACAGAGGGGGCTGGATCTCCGGTGAGGGATGCTGGGAGGAAGGGTGCCCCCGCCTGGGTGTAGGTGGCACCACTGGAAAGGTAGGTAGCCTGGAAGGAGCAACAGGGCCGCTGCTGCCGCCGTAGGGCTTGCAGCCTTGCTGCTCCCGTCTTCCGCCGGCCTTGTCCCGTTCTCCTCCATCACGCCCCTGTGCCATGGAGCCGGCTGACTGCATACTGAAACCTCTACAGACGGCAAGCCAAAGTAAACCCTTCCTCCTTTAATTTTGGGTGTTGGTTATTTTGCCTCAGCAACAGGAAAAGTAACTAAGACACACAGTATGTTACAATATATAAATTAATCATACTCTAGACCAGTTATCTCTAACACCAGTAAATAAAACAATCCTAACAGCAATCAAGGCCATCAATGCAGGTACTATTTAAAGTAGCATTCAGTACCTGTCGCCAGCTCTCCCTGCCCAGCCCTCTAACCTGGGCTCACTTTTCTCTTTGTGACTGTCATCTCCTGAGACAGAGGGACAGACTCCAACTTTTGCAACACTTCCCCTCTTGCTACTCAAGACTTAGTCACCGTACTCCCCAACCATGTGATCCACCCTAACCCAATGAGATTAGAAAGAAACAACCAGGCCTGAGGTTTGCTTTTGGCAATCATATATCGGACTGTGAAAATAAAAATAAATAAATGATTTACTCATAATCTGTACATGGGACCCGAGGACTCGTTCTCCTAAGAAAAGAGAAATTTACTTCTCAATATGCACTGAGTGAACAACTCTGTGGCTGCAGTCAAGAGAAAGGCTTGGGGAAACAAAGATGGATGTGCTAGGATTCTGGGTGTCCAGCAGCCACCTGACCTCGAGTCTCAAAAAGTTCTCTTGGGAAGAAACGCTACCTACATGGACTTTGACAGTTTGCCAGATAAAAGAGGCCACAAAAATCAGAGAGCAGTGTGAAGTACACAAGCTCCCGCGGTACAACACGGAGACTCAGAGATCAGCACAGGCCTTGAAAGTCACAAGGACACAGGATGAGGCCCAAGCCTTCCACCATTGAGCGGCTCTGCTCACAGCACTGACCCCCTGAAAGGAGGAAGTCACTACACACGAGGAGAGTCCTATTCAGTGGGGTAATTACACGCCAACTATCTTCTATACATGTCTGTATTTCGAAATTTTACACAGGTAAAGATAATTTTAATAGAAGGAAAAATACTTACAAATGCTCCCTTCATCTCATTGAAGACCACTCCTTTAAAAGTCAAGGGCGTTTG
This sequence comes from Dinomys branickii, assembly GCA_004027595.1. Taxonomy (NCBI): domain Eukaryota; kingdom Metazoa; phylum Chordata; class Mammalia; order Rodentia; family Dinomyidae; genus Dinomys; species Dinomys branickii. The sequence goes on along the minus strand of PVLD010022915.1, from coordinate 6,654 downwards.
GGGGTCACTTGGATTCTCATGTTCTAGGCGCCACCCTTCCTGCCTAAATAATGATAAATAAAAAATAAACAAAAGGTGATAGTGATTCTAATACTAACGTCAAAATCAATTAATCATTACATACCAGAAATCCAGTTCCCGCAAGCATGGAAAAAAGGTTGCATCCAAATACACGGAGAGGAGATTCTGAAAATCCTTAGCATTTTGCGTAGAAAATGGATACAGAGTATAATCACTAGCTGGGTACAAATGAAAAGTAAGATTTTTTAAAATACAAGAGAGTCTCACAAAAGTCATGTACTTTCAAGGCTCACTCCCCCAACAGTTAGTTTTAAACGTATGTAAAGCACAACACTCTGGCCCCACACTTCTCTCTCAGAGCCTCAACTTCCCTAGACACAGCCCAAGGTCTTCCCGTATCAGGCACCAACACTACTGCATCAGTAATTTTCACACAGTTCAAGTTCCATTAGAGAGATTTTCATACACCTGGAAAGATAACCTCATGCTGTGCGCTCTCTGATTTGGATCACCTTACCCGCACCCCTCACAGCATGTCCTTCATTAGCCCCTGCGAGTCCTCAGAGGTTCGAGACGGCAAGGCAGACACCACCAGCACTAACCTAATGCTGCAAACACCTAATGTGGCAACAATACCCAAAGAAAGTGATTTGGACATTTACAGAAAAAATTCACATACCTTTTTTCTGAACTCGTTTTTATAATCTGACCACAACGTGGCCTGCCCTAAAGGATTAAATTTCTAACATCTTTCACGCATACTAGAGATTGGTGATTTATTCCAGTACATTAACTGCCAACTATCCTCCTTTTTCTTAAAAGGTAACTGAATTCAGTGTTTGTGTCTGGCCAACCCAAAGGCACTTGCACTTTAGGATGTAAGTCTTACCTGTAAAGGCATTCATAAAAGTGGACAATGACCTATTTAACATTTTGAAGAAAGGATCTCTACATGGGTATTTCTGAGAACCACAAAGGACCGTGTGCTCAAGAATATGTGGAACCCCAGTACTATCCATTGGAGTAGTGCGGAACTGTACACTGAAGAAAAGAGAAAGGGATAAATTCAGTGGGACAGGTCACCCTTAGTACTGTCCGACAGAAATCCTAAACATGTGATTACTTAGGATTAAAAATAATCATAATAATCATCTTAGCATCACAATCTTTGAATGAAAGGTATGAAGTCACTGACTCAGACTATAAAATTGACTACAATAGTATAGTATTTAGGTAAGGATATCAATTTATATACTCTTTTCCCTTTTCAGGATACTCCGTCAATAAAAATAAAATGTTGAGATATTAGTTTAGACACCAGATGTAGATGTTTTATTTATTTCTTTATTTTTTTGGTCTTTCTGAGACAGGGTCTCGCTATAGAGTTTAGGCTGGCCTTGAGCTCACTTTGTAGCCCAGGCTGGTCTTTAACTCACAACGATCCCTCCTGAGCCTCCCGTGTGCTGGGCAAATGTAAATGTTTTAAACAGAAACGCCCAAGAACCCATTTTCATTGTGCACCACACACCTGAACAAGTTATTCGTGTCTTCCCTTGCCAGGTGTAAGTACCTGGCCCCTGTACTGTCATGGCTGAGCTTCACTGCAGTTAGTAACAGTTCAGGGACAGGTGTTACCTGAGGGAAGAGGAAATGTGTCAGCAGCTAACCTTGGGTGGAATGGTTTCCTTCAAGGCACTGATACAACTGACATTTCTGCCATAAGTTACCTGACACCAGGAAGCCAGCATCTCAGAGCTAGAAGTGACCGAGCACCTTGTCCACAATCTCTTCTTTAAAATTCTGATACCCAAGTGGCTCAGAAAACAAACTTTCTAGAGTAAATTATTTGATAATAAAGTCTGACTGAAAAGATGTAGGGAACAGAGTCTTTTGTGATCACACTTGGGAGGAAACAGCAAGATTGGCTACAAAAACAGGGAAGCTGACTCCAAGCCCCTGCTGCAGTGTTACCGCCCAAAACGGAGGAGACCTGGCTTTAACAGCCCCACACAGGGACTAGAGGTCATTTCATCGGCAGGCGCTATTCAGCTGAGCTCCTACCAGCGTGAGTCAGGAACTGTGCAGGGCTCGGGGATGCAAGGGTAAGACCTAAGCCTCCAGAGGATTTCATACACCAGCAGAGGCCACGTGTGCTACCTACCCCAAGTTACAAAACGCGCACCAGACAAACCCGTACCTGCTCCACGGTGAATCCGTGGACCTTCTCTCCCACCTGGTACTGCAGGGCTCTCTCACAAGCTTTGCTGCCGCTCTGCCTCCATACCTCGCGGTGTGTGCCGCTGTGTTTAAGAAAAATCATTAAAATCAGATGGCTTTCAGGACAACTATTCATTTACTTTGGTTCCAAACTCATGACCACACACTTGCCAGGCAGGCGCTGTGCCGCTGAGCTACGCCCCCCGCCCCGGACACTTACTTAGTAAACATAATTCACAACATAATGAAAACACCAACATGTGACATAGAATTAACTAAAGAAAAATTAAATCTTGCACTTTCCAAAACCTTGGATATTCCAGAAAAGTAATTTCGCACAAAGTGCTTTCCATTTTAAACTTCTATCTTAATACAGATGAACCTTCATAATAATTAATGTCAAATACTCTACTGCTACAATTCACAAGTAACTATACTACAACTGTGTACAAATGTCTCTCTCCATTATATAAAAACAATCCTCAGGTCAAAAAAGCCTCTTTCCATCACAGAATCCTCAGACATTCACAATAAAGAAATAAACTCGAACTACAATAAAATTTTATTATATAGTCACCAAGTTGTTGAAAATGAAAAAGCCTAATATTACCAGGAATTTTGTCCTATGGAATCACTCTACCAGTGAGCTACATCCCCACACCAACCAGGAATTCTCATACACTGCTACTGGGAGTGCATACTGGAAGAATTTTGGGAAAAAATTAGCGTAACTCTATTTAGAAAAGTTAAAGATTAGCAAGTCCTTCCCCACTGTACATGTATTTGGGAAAGTTTGTACTTGACAGCACGCGCAGAACTACAAGAATGCTGGCGCTAATCTAAGTGGCTCCAAACCAAACCGCCCTCAATGTCCATCAACAGAGAACAGACACCTAGTTTTTAAGGATGTTGGTCAAATAATATTGAACAAAAAACAGGTTTTTTTATTAACATAGCATTATTCTGTGCAGAAAGTATTCAAGCAGGTGACACTGTGTTGCAGAAATGTGTACAGATGGTAAAAATATAACGAAAAGACAAAGAAATAATTTTAAGTGAGGATAACAATGACCTGAAAGGATGCAGAGGATTGTACTCAGTATAACCTTAATCCTAGCAATGGTGACACAGGTGGTTTTTTTGACATAGGATCTTGCCCAGTCACTAAATTGCCCAAGCAGGGCTGGAACTGGCAACCCTGCTGCCTCAGCCTTCCAGAGTACTGAGATTACAGAAGTGAGCCGCTTCCCTCAGACACAGCTTATTTTTACTAAATTATTCTCTCAGACCACATTCTATGTTTCTTGAGATTTCCACACTAACGTCGTATCTCTCAAGTATTTCTCTTAAAGGTTATTGGTCCAGGGAAAACCACTGAACTCTGTCACTGGCAACACTGGGGCAGTACGCTAATGTCAGCCACCCTTTCTTTATTTGTAAAGCATACCCTGAGACAGAGAAGGTCTTTAGGAAATTATCAGGGGCACCAAGTGCACACGCAGCACAAGGACTTCCCCATCATGATTTCAGGCGACCTGTTACGTGAATGAAGTTCCGGCTGCACGCAAATTCAAACACTGCGCGCCTGGGGGAACTGGCTTGCCCCTCCTGTTCACTTACTTGGTCTAAGAGTAGCTAAACTGCACTAGACGAGAAAATTACAGTTTTGTGGATTCGCGTGAAAACTCAACACCTTTTATCAACTTCGGCCTTCCATAAACCGAATCGTTTGTTTGGAAGTGCAATACCTGCAGGGTACAATTTTTATTAAGAACACAGCTACTTAAATTACAGCCTGTGGGTGCCTCAGATCTCTAAAATCTGCCTTGTAGCACAAATGAAATGGGAGCGAATCTGTAAGGAGAACCATAAACGTCCAGTTACTTTTATTACGCACGTTACAATCCACGTCAATAACCATTTCCACTTCAAAAGGCCCCGACAACCTACACACAGGGCCACCCACCGCGGGGCCAGCCGCAGTGGGAGAGGGGAAGTGGGTCGGTGCAGCCTCTCTCTGGTCCGCCGCCCCCTTCGGATCGCCCAGGCCCAGTAACTGGAACCGGACTCCTCGGGGAGGCGGGCTCTGCCATCCGGGAGCTTCCGAAGGAGCCCGGCGGGCCCCGCAGGCTCCGCGCGCTGGGAGCGCGGTACCCGGGTTCGGGTCCCCGGCGGGTCTCAGGGTGCCTCAGCTCCGAGCGAGAGACACCGGGGTCCGGACACCCAGACAGGCACCCACGGCGCGGAGCCTCCCGGGCGCAGAGCCGCCGCCCAGGGCCCAGCGACAGGAGAGACCCTGGCGTCCGCCCCCCGCCCGCAGCCGCGCCCCCTCCTCCCCGCGTCCGCCTCGTCCCAGGAGCGGGGAGGGGCTCACCCGCCGCTCAGCAGCCGCACTACGCCCAGCGCTCGCCGCCCGCCACTGCGCCACATGGCTCGTAACCACCCCGGGACCCGCGGAGACAACATTTAACCCGACGCACGCGCGGGGTGGAGCGAGGCGGCCGAGACTCCCATTGGTCGACGTGAACGGCTGGGACTCTGCGATAGGCTGTCGAGGAAAGGGGCGGATCCCACTGCTTGCGGCAAGCCTGGAGGGCGGATCCCGGCGCGGAGCGCTCGACCTGCCGGGGCGCGGGGGCGCGGGAGCCGCAGGGGGCGCAGCCAAGTAGGGGCTGGGTGCGGACTGAGGCAGAGATAGAGCAGTGCGGAGCAGCCCCGCAGGTCGGGCTGGCGCGGAGGGGCGTGGTGCTGGAGCCTTTGCAGAGGAGAGGGGAACCCGGACTTGGAAAAAGGAGGGAGGGAGAGAAAGAGGAGGGGACGCAAGGGAAGAATTAGGATGTACCAGTACCAACTCCCCATAATAAAATAATTGCTATGTACTGCCAACGTACACTAATAAAAATGAAAAAATATAAAATTTGTAAAGAGGAGGGATGCAGCTTGAGCAGGTGAGGGGTCGTCTGGAGCCAGCCGGGTGAACTGTGAGCTCCTCCTTGGCCTGTAAGCCTCTCTGCGGGCTCAAAGCCCACCCGTGACCAGGTCGAGCGTGAAGACGTCCAGGTGGGTCCCACACGCGTCCTGGCTCGTGGCGGGGCGGCCTCAAGACTGTTGGCTGGTTCCCGGGGCCGCGACTGCATGTATTGGCCGTATCTGTAATGTCCTGTCCCCTCACAGAACTTCCCCACCACACCAGCCAACAGCCTAGAGCTCCTGTGCACGCTGCTTGGCCCTCTACATTTCGTGCTCCTCTACGTCTCTTACCCAGGAAGACAAACCTGCGTGTGCTAAGATTCCCAAAGAAGCTTCTCGGAGACACAGGGAGAGCCTAGCGCACAAGTGGGGTGGGCCCAGCTGCTGGGGATGGAAGCGACTTGGGAAAGGTGGGCGCTCCTGTGGAGTGTTTGGGTGGGACTCGGGAAGGGTGGGCGCTCCGGTCTGATCTCCGTTTCTGAGAACTGCGCCTCCTCGCGTTACTGTTCTCCCTCTCTTTCCCTGCGGCCCACTCAGGTAAACCTTCGTCTACCTTTTCTCCAGGTTCTAAAGAAACGCTAAGTAGATGACTACAGTCAGTTTAATCGTGGAAAGGGTTTGGCACTAATGTAGGGGGCAATCACGTAGGAAAAGCCACAAAATGTCTCCCAAACACCTTCCACAGTGCAGCCGATTCTGCAGTTGACCAAGGACCTTGATGAACCCAAATGAACCAGAACGTGGGTGATAAGAAGCCACGCGCACAAACGTACTGTTTGTATACTTTTCTTCTGCTCTATTTAATGAGTCATCACCTCTCTGTGATCTTAGGGGAGATCAGCTGAGTATTATTAACCTTGTTGTGAGTATACAGGAAGCTGAGGCCCTGGAAGGTTATGGTATCTCGCTCCCTCTGAAGAACAGAATATAAATGCAGTAATTACCACTTACCTAGGATGTTCCCACAGCAACGGCCTCAATATGCATGGCCTAGATGCACACACAAGCACTTATAAGTTACCGTAAGCACAACTTGACCCAATTTTAAGACACATGATCTAAATTAGTATTAACATACATAGTTATAATGTAGACATGAAAAAATCAGAATTATCAGTGCAACTTTCTACACTACAAAACCAGACCCCACAATGAAAAGTCATAGTAAAATCAACAGTAGGGGAAAAGAAAATCAAGCTTGCTGCCTGCTGCTTTATGCTGCTGCTTCCTGTCTGCTTCGGCATGGACTGTTTTTCGTCTGTGAGGCCCCGCTGCCACACTGCCCTCCCTGGGAACGCAGCAATTACGAACTGAAACTTCTGCAAACTGTGAGCTGAGATAAACCTTTCCTCCTTGAACTTGTGACTTGTCAGAATTTCTCTAATTGAAAGTGTAGCTGATGAAACTGGGATCGTACATCTGCACTGCTGTAGGACGACCGGCATC
>PVLD010022914.1:0-28413 GCA_004027595.1 Dinomys branickii | reverse complement strand
AAAAAAAAAAAAAAAAAAAAAAAAAAAAAAAAAGCCAAAAGTTCTAAGGCAACTAAAAAAATAAACAAGAAACAGACAAAATCCCTCCATGCACCATTATGTTCACAAATGAACCAAATATACACTTGTAATTTAAAACCAAAGAAACAACCTCTAGTTTTCAACCCATACCTGCACTTAGTACATTCCAGGCACTGCTCTAAGTTCTTTGTATCTATTAACTCATTTAATGCTCATGGCACCTCCGAGGTAAGAAACATTACCTTGTGTTGCTGTAAGGATGGGGCAGAGGTGGGGACTCAGCCCTGAAAGGCAGGCTCAGGGTTAGGCTGCTGGCCACATGGGTGTTTTATAGAGTTATGTGAAGTGCCTTCTCTTAGACTGGTACAGTGGTGGAATCCAGGCACACCAGTTGAGTGGAATGCAGCAAGCCTGGAAAGTGGGTACCTTTGCCACTAGGTACTGGATGAGCAGCCCTGCCATCTGGGTGTCCCATGTCACTGGGTTACCCAGGGTGATCAGTCACCTACTTAGAACTCACTGAGGCCTCAGAAACAGGGGATATTACAGGACACCACAGAATAACCTACACTGGTACAGTATATGGAAATGTGTTACGATTTACATCTGATGTCTTCCCCAAGGCCTCATTCACTCATAGGTGGGGCTTTGGGGAGGTGAGTAAATCAAGGAAGCATGATGCTTATCCAACGTTTAGTCTACTGATGAGTTTACAGCTAAATATAATTTGGGCTGGCTGTGGTGGTACATGCCTGTAGTCCCAGCACTTGGGAGGCTGAAGCAGGAGGATCATCATGAGTTCCAGGCATCCTAAACTACACAGTGAAACCTTGTATCATTTAAACACACACACACACACACACACACACACACACACACATAAAACAGCCATTTGGAAGGTGATGCCTGATGGAGGAGGTGGGTCATTGGGGGCATGGCCTGAAAGGGTCCATCTCTCTCCCTCCTCCCTTGATCCCTCTCTCTGCTTCCTGCAGCCATGTCATGGGCTCTTTCTCCTCTGCCAAGCCTCCTTGCCTTGCAGCCAGCTAACTATGGACGACTAGAAGCCCTACAGACTGTGAGCCAACATAACCCTCTCCTCCTCTTAAGTTGTGGGTGTCAGGTACTGTGTCTCAGCAATGAGAACCTAAGACGCAGAACTCACATCTAAATTTTGCCAGAAGAGTGAATAAAACCTACACTAACCATGTTTCCTTCACAAAGTCAATTCTGTTAAGACTATGGACCACAGTCACTACTCCTTTGAGCACCTAAAACCTTGCTGAAGGAACAGAGAGGAAAGAACCACTGTTCTTCAGAGGGCTGACTGCCAAGATCCTGGTCTACCTCTGGGCGACATGGGGAGCTCACAGGGCTGCCTCCTCAGGAAACTCCTGGGTGGCAATAAATAGGCAGTAATGCTCTGACAAGGTACTGCCCAATTGTGACTGATGGCCAAACTACAGATGAAAGCTTTGGTAAAACCCCAAGCCCTTTTATGTGTATGTACATGAGCCCAGGCTTCCTCTGCCCTATTTTCTTAAGTACCAACCTCAAGCGACCTTCCACCCACCTGGCTGGGCAGAAAACCAAAACAACCCTGAGCCTTTGCCTTGTCCCCAAAGTCCAGCTGCGGCAGGAAAGGGAGATATTGAGGCCAGGCAGGTTCTTTGACACAAGTGCACTCCATGGTCATGTATGCAAAGAGACCTTGGCGCCAACCCAATGAGTAAACTGAGTCTGGGGCGGAGGTGGTCTTGCAAGGTTAGAGTCCAGCTGGCACACAAGCCTGAAGGAATTGTGTAGGCCACCCCTCAGAACCCAGACCATCACTGCCAGCCCTGAGGACCAACTGCCTCTCCGAGCCTGGACCTGACCACTGGCCCGCTGCCTCAAAGCCCTGACCTGGACTTTGTCTGCCCTGGGGACCCACTGCTCCTCAGAATCCTGGCCTGACCCGCCCATGGACCTGTGGCTCCCCAGAGCCCTGGCTTGACAAGTGATCGCGATGTATATCCGCTGTCTGCTCAGGGACCTACATCCTGTCCCGGGCGCGTGCCGCGGCCACTGCCCGCCCGCGGACCTACTGCCCTCGCAGGTCTTCCTCTGCCCCTCAGACCGTGGCTCGTCCACCATCCGCCCGGGGATCCACGGCCTTAGTTCCTGGGGCGTGCCGGCCGGCAAATCCCGGTGTCCCCGCGGCGCCTCCTGGGGTCCCTCTGCCCGGCCCGGGTCCCAGACATCCGACCGCGAAACTCACCCTGCTCCCCGGAGGAACCTGCCATCTCTGGGAATTCCTGACCCGCGCCACAGACGCTTCCCAGAATCTGATGCAACCGCGCCCCGGAAGTCCCGCCCATCCCCGCCACCTTCCGGATACGCCCTGTCGCTAGGCAACTGGGCCGGGAAGCCGCAGCGTGGGGCATGCTGGGCTTCGAGCTGGGCGCGCTCTGTGGCTAGGAGGTTCAGAATCTGTCAGGTTAGCTGGAAAGGTCGCGTTGCGACGCTCCCACCGTGCCAGGGGACAGTTCAGCCCGGGAACGGGCCGGGTCAGGAAGTAGGAGGAAGAAGAACGAGAGGAAGGTGTGGCGGGCAGCCACCCCGGGCACACGGCGTCCTGCAGATGACCCCAGCGGACGACCAGCCCAGGATAAACTCTGGGCAGGGTCAAAGCACCGGGCTGTGTTGTGGCCAGAATGGGGCTCGAAGCACTGCGAGGATCGCTGGAAGCATCCAGTAAACAAAGCCGAGGATAGCAAACATATCGAAAGGTTCAAGGAGCAGCCAAGACCTTGGTGCTATAGAAACACCATTCTAACAGCTACCAAATGGCCGTGGTAAGTCCAGAAAAACCCAGTAAAAGCAAGCGCTTTAGATAGGGAGCTCAGTGAATAGAGGGGAAAGGGTGGCCTGGGCGGGCAAAGGGGGCAGGCAGTCTGAGCAATCCCTAGGAGGCAGCAAGCGGGTAGGGTATGGAGAGAAGGCGAGGTGAAATTGGTGGAGAACCAACCAACCTCTTGGCCCAAGAGTCCGGCAGGTATTAGCATATTTGCTTTAATGAAGAACAGGAAGCTGAAGTTGTTTGTCAAAGGATGGAGATAAGCAGATTGATCTGTGCATATTTCCAGAGATAGGTGCAAAATTTGATGTTTGTGGTAAGCGAGGAGGCGCAGGGTTTATCCTTCCCAATCCCCAATCTCATTGCCTATCTGTATGTGTAACCACTTTTCTAGGGTACCCCCAGCTGACAATATTCTGGCAGAAAACAGGACTAATCTCCCCTTGTGATTTATACAGGATTTATTTAGATTCTATTTAGAATCTATTCAGGGGTATAGCCCTTGCAAGGCTGGGGTTCATGAAGTTTGCAGCAGAATTGAAACTAAGGAAAAACTCACTCAGATCCAGTATATCCAGGACCGTTTAATATCAAGTCCTTTGTGTACCCACCCAAAACAGAAGAAATGCTATTTAGAGAACAAAATTTTACTATGTAAAGAAAAGTTATTAAAATCATCTAATCACATTTGCTAAATTGTACAATTTTTGGTGAACAAATATCTTTGGCATCAATATTTTTTAAAAGCTTAAAGCACTTCACAAGGTCTTTGTGATTACCAGCATGCCCCACCTTTGCTAATCTTGGCTTAGAAGAGGGGTTCGGGTATAAGTCTAATGAAGATGACCTCAGGGATGGCCTGAAAGCACTTATCTGTTCCTGGAGCGTGGAATATACCAGTATTCTCAGCTACTTAGAGTGACCGGCAAGTGGCATTGTTGTGGACTTAGTCATACATATTTATGGAGCACCATGTCTGCACCACACCTACTTGTAGGCCACCTGAGCATCATGACGCAAAAGGACAACACAGACTCTTCTCTCCTTGGATGCTGGGCATGAGGCTTCAAGGACTGTGAGTCTCACAGGTCACAGGCACCTCCTTGCCAGAAAGCGTTATGACTGCACACTTTGAGCTTCATATAGAATCTACAGAGAAGAGATGCAGCCCTGTTTGGGGTTCTTGTAGTTTCTAGTGGGGTCAGCACTGGGGAAGCTCAGATTGATTCACTCAGGACATTCTCTAGCATCAGTTCTATGCCAAAAGACACTTTGGGTGTCTGCATGTCTACTGAAGCTGTTTTTGACAAACAAGTTGCTTCTAATAGTTCGCATTTAATCTTTTTTTTTTTTTTGTCTTTTTGAGACAGGATCTCACTATGCAGTCTATGCAGTTCAGACTGGCCTTGAGTTCACTTTGTAGCCTAGACTGATCTCGAACTCACAATGACCCTCCTACTTCAGCCTCCCAAGTGCTGGGATTAGAGGCATGTGCCACCACACCCAGCCGCTTCTAATAGTTTTCAAAGACATGTTTAACTCCATCTGTGGAGGACAGCCATGAGTTTAGAAATAGGAGTGTTCCTTCAGAGCTTAACCTCCACTGGGGGAGTGTATAATGGTGGTATTGTCTTAACCTTTCCTGAACTTTTGTGCTCATATATCTCAGTTTTACTTTCCTCAAATTCAATAAGCCATACAAACATCTTCCATGTACTTTGGAGAGCCTCATGTCCAATTTGATGATGACATATTAATTACTGAAAAAAAAACAGAAGGAAGAATTTGTTTATATTTCTGCAATGTTCTGGAAAGTTGTAGCATTTGCTATATTTCTGCTGCTCAGGGTGTGGGAGGCTCTGTGCAGCCGCAGGTAATCCCAGAGGTAAGGAGAGTGAGATTGGGCCAGGACCTATTAGACTCTCATAGTACCTGTTGCTCATCCTTTCTTTGAGGACCATAGAACACTCAAACTCAACACAGTTGGCAGTCTTCCTGGGAGAAGGAACCAGAGGCCCAGTAACCAGAAGCCAGAAGCCTCAGGATGAATAGTCTGGAGGCTGGCCCTGCCCTTCCTTTCTCCAGCATCCTCAGTGGGTGCACAGTGCTGTCCAAACCATGTTTGGAGGAAGAAATGCCATGCACCTGAGAAGAAAGCTAGTCCATGCAGCTTTAGATACGAATGTTGCCCAGAGTTAGGTCTCAGGCTTGCTGCCAACTCCCAGGGAGTCTCAAGAGAAACCTGTCATAGAGTGAGCTCTGGCTCCCAAAAGACATCTCCATATCCTGACCCCTGTTGCCTATGATTGTGACCTCACTTGGAGACAGTTCTTTACAGATGTAAACAAGTTAAAGCAAGGACACACTAGGTCAGTGTGGAACCTAAACTGAATGACTGGAATCCATTTAAGAGAGACAGACAGGGCAGGATGAGGGCAGAGATATGTACTTTGCCGCATTGAGGGCTTCCAGAACCATGAGAAACTGGAAAGAGGCAGGAAGGACCCTCCCTGAGAATCTCTGAAGGACTAGCCCTGCCCATACCTTGAGTTTGGAGATCTGGGGGCCTCCAGAATGGTCAGACAATAGATGATATTTTTTTTATGCCCAAGTTTGTGGTAATCTGTTATGGCAGCCCCAGGACACTTGTGAAAAGCCTTTCCCCTTCTGTGCCTCAATTTTCCATTAGTGGTCATTATGGTTTGTGTCTGCATGTCCCCACAAAGCCTCATGCAGTTGTGCAGCAGGCTTTTAGAGTTTATGAATGATCCATGGTCCAATGCTGGGATTATAGGTGTAAGTGCTACACCCACCGTGGGGTGGAGAGTTTGCATATGTAAGGGAGAGAAAGAGGCTGCTTGCCACCACTCCCTTTTGGTCTTGTTGCTTTTGCTGTCTTCTGCCGCCATGAATAGCTGTCCTCTGCCATGTGCCACTCTTCCTTGGAGCCAGCTGGGTATGGACTGAAACCTCCACAAACTGTGAGCTAAATAAATCTTTCCTTCCTTAATTTTGGGCATCAGGTATTTTGCCTCCGCAATGAGAGGAAAGTAACCAAGACAGTGGTCTAAACCTCCAGAACTTGTCTCTTGTAGCACAGACTCTTCAGCTCTCATAAGGGAACACAGAGTACAGCACAAGCTAAATGTGAGGATACAGATGGGAAGGCCCGGGTTGTCTCCCACCCGCTTCTGGAGCCCCTGGAACTTCACTACACCATAACCTGAATGCTCAGTGCCAAGTGGGACCCATAAGAAATTCTCAAGAGGGATGGATCCAGATCCCAGTGTGATACTTACAGGGGTGCCATCTCAATGTCCTCCTCTAAAGTCAGAAAGGAGGAACAGAGTTAGACATGACTTCTTTGAAAGGAAGTATCACTCACAATAGACACAGAGTGGTTGCATTTCCAGAACTTGGCAACAGCTGGGTGAACAACTGGGAGAGTCACAGGGTGCCCCCTCCCTCAGTTCCCCCTGTTTCCCAAATGCTGCTTGTTGCCATTGCAGTTGACTGACCTGAGATCCTGGTGGCTGAGGAACTGGTCATAGAGGCTTCCAGCTCGGATGCACGAGTTGCTGTTGGAGTGAGATAAAGAACCTTGTGAGCCCCATTCTGAGCTACAGAATTGCAGATTCCTTTTCTCATGGATGGACCCAGCTCTAATTTACCTGTCCTACAGTAGCAGTAGAAGGTAAGAGCAATGATGATGGTGACAGCTGCGATGACAGCAACCACAGAGGCAACCCGGTGCCAGTTTGGGTTTGCTAGAAGAATGTAGAATAGAGTGTTGAGGCAGAGGTGAGCATGGCTGTCCTTATCGGAGTGGCAGCCATAGGTGAGTCTTGTTCCCCATCACCATCTCTTCAGCCCTGAAACTCAGAGGCTGTGAGATCTCACGCAGGTTCTTGCAAGGGGCAGGTGGTCTCTCTTACGAGAATTGGAGCAAGAGGCTTTGCTCCCCAGGATGGGGTCCCATGTGACTGATCCCGGCCAAGGGCTCCGCCTAGTCCTAGGACATAGACTGGAGGCTTACAGGTGTGAGAAGATTGGCTGGCCTTGGCCACTATGTAGGAGGGACAGGGCAGGGCCAATGCTGGGGAAATATCTGGAACACTGCTCAGGAGTCCTGCCTCGCCCTTGTGAGATCACAGCATAGGCAGAGCCAAAGATGCATAGCATTGCACATTTGTTTATTTATTGTCTTTGGTTGCTTTTATTACAATGGCAGAGATGAGTAGTGACTACACAGATCATATGGTGTCCAGGAAAGTTCTGTGCACGTGGATTTAAGATGAGTCATCTACTTACCTGACATTTGATTCATCTTGGCACATATGGTGTTGGCCCTGGGATGGCATGGCTCAAGGATAGCTCTACCTTCAGGACAACTGGGAGGAAACACTGAGTGTCAGTTGTGCCTAGCCACATCCTCATCATCATCCATAGGACAGGGGTTGGAAGGGACCAGCCTCCACCCCAGGATGGCCCTGCCATACTTTGGTAATCTTGCCCAAACTGATTCAATGAGAGTACAGCATGGCAGTTGTCTGTGATATGTAGGAGAACAGCCTTTCTTTCTCTCTTCTGGTAGAGCATTTGATCATGAGGACCAGACTTGCTGATCCTCTGTCAAGTTGGAGGTCAGTCCAGAGTCAAAGCCAGTTGGTGGAGAAGGGGAAAGACAATCAAGTTCAAAGAAGTCGCAGGCTTGATTGAACCAGACCTAAAGGCTTGAACTCATCAAGTACATGTTCTGAGTTGTATTTAAAAACAAAAGTGGTGTCTGCACCAGGCCTCACAGACGAGATTGGGCGCGTTCAGGGTGGTATGGCCGTAGACCACCAGGCCTCACAAATGCAAGCCATTTTGCAAGTGCTCTTATTACTATGAATATCTCCCTAAAATGTCACCCACAAATTCATGCCCACACGAAGCCTCAGAATTTTACCTCATCTGGAGAGAGGTGAGAGCTCTCTCACCCCAGAACTTTCTGTGACTCCCTCCTTCCCTCCCTCATGACCACTTCCTCAGAGTGGCTATCCCTGGCCACTGAGTCTAACAGTAGCCCGTCATGTTCCTCTAAGCACCAGGGTCTGGTCACTAGCTGGTCTTACACTGCAGGTACCTCCACTGTGTGTCCTAACTGCTAGGGCTTCAGGGCCTTGCAATCCCACCTGAAGATCATAATTTGGTGGCATTATTAGGAGATGATGGAAATAGGAGATGGGGCTTTGATGCAGGGAATGGGTCATGTGATATGACCTAGGGGCACTACCTTGTCCCCGCCCCTTCCTCTCAGGCTTTTTCCTTCCCTGCTTCCTGGTCAGCAGAAAGTGAACAGACTTCCTCCATCACACCCTTGCATCATGATGTTTCTGCCTCATCACAGAAACAACAGAACCAGCTGGACTGACAGCTCTAAAACCATGAGGCAAGATAAACCTTTTATGCTTCAAGATATTTGTCTCAGGTATTTGGTCACAGTGAGGGGAAGCTGACTAGCACATGAGCATTGTCTCCAGGCAGGCCACCAGGACATACCCAAGTGGTATCCCTATTTGACAGATGTGGTTCCTGAGGCTGGTGGAACTACATAAATGATCCAAAGAAAAAGAAGTGGTAAAGAGGACTGAAGACCCTGCCCACTGGTACCTGCTGCACTGGAAGCAGTGTTCCACACAGTTTTCTGAGTCGCAGTAGTAGCCTTTCCTGCACTGGCACTGCCGATCAGCGGTCAAGGAACAGTTTGAAACCACTTCCTGGTCTGTTAGAGAGCAGGCTGAGAGTCAGTCATCAGGGTGGGAGTCTGACCCATGGTACACTGGCCATAACACAGTGAGGCCTCCTCCATAGGCTCTTGACCCAGGGCAAAGAATCTGCCCTCACCTCGTTTTCTAATACAGGGACCAAAGAAAGAGAACAACCAATCTCTGTGTCCGTGACCTGGTGAATCTGTGGAGAAACCAGCAGGAGTCTTGCAGTCCAGGCTGGAATCTCTTTCTCACTGACTCTCTCTGTCTCTGTCTCTGTCTCTGTTTCTGTCTCTGTCTTTCTCTCTCAGTCTCTGTCTCTCTCTCTGCCTCTGTCTGTCTCTGTCTCTAGCCTTGGACAGAATCCAGGGCCTCAGATATGCTGGGCAAGTGCTATGCCCTAGCCCCAGCCCTACAAGCTCTTTTGTTACTGAAGCACAAGCCTCTTTATGTGTGCTGGACACTGGCCTTGTGTGTCTTTTAGTATCAAAAAAGTATTCTCCAACTCTGTGGTTTAACATTTTAAGTTTGGGTGTCTTTTGATGAATAAGAACATGAATTCTAATGTAGTAGTATTTTATTAAACTCTTTCTGTGGTTTGTGACTTTTATAACTTACACAAAGTTATTTGCTTCCTCAAAGACATAGATACTCAATTTTCCTCTTACAGCTTTGCTTTCTTGTGTGGACTTTAATGCATCACCTCTGTGGTAGCCTCTGTATGGGTTCTGTACTATCTCACTGGTTCCCCGTTCCAGCCTTGCGTGGATTTCAGGTCATCTTCACTATCTCCTTACACAGAGCTGCAACATCAGAGTAGGCCTAGTGCCATCTGGGCTGTGGTTCTCAGGAGTGTTGTGGCAACTGTTACCTTCACATTTCAAGAAAATTTCTGTTTAGAATCTCATTAAGAATGCACTGATTTGAGCCGGGCATGGTGGCGAACGGCTGAAATCCCAGCACTTGGGAGTTTGAGGCAGGAGGATCACTGCAAGTTTGAGACCAGCCTGGGCTATGAAGTGAGCTCAAGGCCAGTCTGAACTGCATAGCGAGACTGTCTCGAAAACACCTAAATAAATAAATACATAGATAAATAAATAAAAGAATGCACTGACTAAGGATCCTCCTATGGGCAATAATGGACATCTTTATGAGACTGAGTCTTTTTACCTGCAATCTTGTTCCTATTTTCTACAATTTAGATAGTCTTAAATGCTGTTTGTTCAACTTACACATTCATTGCTACTAGATTAATTCCAAAGCGTCTCAGTGTTATTTTTCTGGCTAATGCAAATGAATATCTTTCTCTTAGATGACATTTTTATAAAAACAATTTGTCACTGCCACATAGTTACTTAGGTGAAGTTTTACATGTTAATCTTGTATAGCACTTTTGTTACATGGCCTTAAAAACCCTAATAATTTGAAGATTGATCCTTTGGCAGTATATATACGTCATCATAGTCAGGAGATACCTCACAACTGTCCCCCCTGGAACCAGACCCTGTGTAAGGGGCACCAAGTCAGCTTGATATCTATGCACAGCTGCAGCAAATACCTTTGGTGTGGTCTCTGTGAATTAGGTGGAGGGGGCATATTTTAAAGTCAATGGACAAAAGAAAGAGTCCACGGACAGATGGAGTATAATTCAGGGGTAGAGCACTTTCTTTTTTGTAGCATCCTCTTTCTTTTTTTTTTTTTTGATGAGGTTTTACATTTATTAAAGGTAGGAAAAGAAGCATGTTCTGCAGAATAAGTGTGGGCCAATTTAAAAGTAGCATGAGAGATACACTCTGCAGGGTGAGAGCAGACCACTGTAAAAAGAGAGAGCATAGTGGCCCATGTAGCATTTTCAAGGCCTTGGGTTTAATTTCCAGCATGGCAAAAACCAAAACAAAACAAAAAACCAAATAAATAAACAAAAAAATATCACCACCACCCCTACCTGTGGACAGCGTCATACTTACCCTCCCGGCACTGGGAACAGAGAAAGCAGGCCTGCTCCAGGTTGGGGTGAGCCATGAAGGTTCCAGGTTCACATGGTACACATTCTGCCATGTTATGGTTTCTCTGGCAGGGTTTTGTGACAAAGTGGCCTGCATGAGAATGGAGAGAAGCAACACAGGGCCCTGGGATGCCTTATTCCAACAGAGTCCAAAACTGGGAACTGCTACTG
Source organism: Dinomys branickii (assembly GCA_004027595.1). Taxonomy (NCBI): domain Eukaryota; kingdom Metazoa; phylum Chordata; class Mammalia; order Rodentia; family Dinomyidae; genus Dinomys; species Dinomys branickii. Next base: position 17,624 of record PVLD010022914.1, on the reverse strand, counting down.
ACTGTCCCTTCCCTGGTTTCCAGGGCAACCAGGCAACCTGCACAGTACCTACTCCCAGGCTTCCACCCTCCTTGGAGCCTTCTGAACCTGCCCCCTTCCATAGTCTTCAAGCTAAACCTGTTGTTCCTGTGTCCCCAGGAACTGAGGCCTGCAGCACCCTTGGATTTGAACAATGCCCTGCAGTATGAACAGGCAGAGATGATTTTGAGTCTGTTTGCTTCACCATCTTCAGCTCTCTCTTGAGGTTCCTAACTGACCCAGTCAGATTTCACAGAGGACCCTTGAAGCTTTAGAAAGGGAAATACCAGGAAAAGGCCCCAGGCAGTGCTCCTGCTCCACTACTATCCTGTAAGGGCTTCCCCAGTAGCACAGGAGAGACAGGTCAAACTCCTGATTATGCACACCCTCAGCATTGCACACACACGATGAGTTCAGCAGAGTTCAGGTCAGGCCAGTGATGTCTCCTCTGTTCCTGATTGGTGGTGTGTGCGTCGTGCAGGTGTGTGTAGGTATACAAGGAGTAGTAACAGGATGAAACACATGAGGGCGACAGTAAGCCACCTCTTTGCTAGGAGCCTCCTGTACTCATCCGTGTCTGGGTTCCTCCGGAAAGGAGGAATGATGGGTGGGAGCTTCTGACTGGACCCTCACTGGTGTCTTCCAACCCTGTAAAACACTCCCCAGTCCCCTGCAAGACAAGCATCTGCTCTTTTCTGATGGAGACCACTACATAGTGGTTCTGCGTAGAATTTAAATTAACCAATTGGTTTTCCATGTTTACTTGTGAGTCTTTCCAAGGCCTAGACCCCTTGTCTGAAGATGGGCAGTGGACTCATAATAAATGAACCTCTATGAGTCACTGGCCTGACTGAGGCCTGTAATGGCAGGTGAAGCCCTGATGCCTCAGGAGAAGACAAGGCCACAGCTAAGGACACCTGGCTCCAACCTCAGTTAACTATATAAAGACGGTAGCTGCAGGCATCTCGCTCCTGGGTAGAGACCTTCCTGGAGATAACATGGTTCTTGTAAATCAACATAATATCTTACTTGGAGAAGTCCTTGAGTGGTTCCCACATTTCTTCAGTATTCCCCTTCCTTGTTTTGATAATTAAACAAATACAGCCAGCCTAGATATCTTTGTCTTAGCCCCTAGAAGAGGGTTTTGATCTTCCTGGAACCCTAAAATCATATTGCTTGATTCATTTATTTAAGCCTTTGCTGTACACTCATTTGGGAGATTGTGAGCCTGGATACTTAACTGGATACTTCTCTGTTCATATGGAAGGTCCTGCAAATAGGGTGCAGGCAAACTCCTTCCCAGGATGGAGGGTGGGTCATAGTGTCTGCCACACTGCATGCTCAGGACATCTCCAGCTCTGTCCAAGCTAAAGACCTGTGGCTTTGCTTCTCCAGGTAGGAAGGGCAGCCCCTGAAAGGCTCTAGAAGGTGTTCTGGACTCACCAGCTGGGCAGCACTGGCAGCAGAGGTCATCAGACAAGCACTTGCCTGGATTACAAGGGGTCATATTGGTTGCCACGATCACCTGGAACCAGAAGAGACACTGGCATTATCAAAAGATGCCCACATTGCTTGGAAGTTACTGGTGCTGCCCCAGATGGGCAGATATGAGCACAGAGGAAGTGGGTGGGCCTTAGGTGATAACTTGGTTCCCTTAGGGCAGACTTTGCTGGGAAGTGCTCACTATACCATTTTCTCATATACTTCCTTGCAGTCTGATTTGCAGTAGGAACAAGTCTTACCTTGGGGAACACATTCCCCAGTTTCCAAATACTGTGCTTTTGCAGATGATCCTTATTTTCTGCTGTTATCTGCATTTGCATGCATAGAACTATATCTGACGTGGTTGTGAGCCTTTGGATTGAACGTTTTTCTATTTCAGGATGTAATTTTCCCATTAACTGCACATACATCTTGTTAAGGAAGTATATTATTTAAAGGGTAGTGGTGCATGCCTGTCATCCCTAGCACTCTAGGAAGCTAAAGCAGGAGGATATCAAATCGTAGCTTAGCCTCAACAACTTAATGAGACATTATTTCAAAATCTAAAAAAAGGAAAAAACGACTGTGGATGTAGCTCAGTGTGAACAGTCTGAGTTCAGTTCCCATTACTGCAAGATGAGGAAGAAGGAGGAGGAGGAGCAGGAGGAAGAAGAAGAGGAAAGAAAGAAAAAGAAGAGGAAAATATCTATGAATGGGGAACTAAGATATGTGTATATATCTGAGGGCACATACATACAAAGTCTATTAATTATGAGGTACTTTTTCTTTTTGCTTTACTGGTGATTAAATCCAGGGCCTCGGTCATGCTAGGTATGTACTCTACCCCTCAGCTACATCCTGAGCCCCGTCTTTTCTCCTTTCCTCCTTCTGTCTCTCCCTACCTCTCTTTCTTTCTTTTTTGTTTTGCTTTGAACTTCTGGTATTATTGCTTTAGACTCCTGAGTAGCTGGGATTACCTATATGGGCCACTGGGTCCAGTCATGCTACTTTTATTCTTATTGTGTTTTTTTGGGGGGCCTGATTTTCTAGATTTTGACATACATTAAAATTTCCTACTAAATTTGTAGATATGAGGATTTAATCATGTGTGTTAAATTCTGCCTTTCGTATTTTAAGGCTGTATTATTGAATTATTTTACATTTTTTCACCTAATATGCTCATTATTCATGTGTTTGTGAATCATCCTACTTGCTAAAATGTGTTTGTAACTATAAAATCAGTGGCACTTTTATAGCCATTTGCTAATATGCAGAGTGACCGGAAGATTTGAGTCATCAAAGACATTCCCACTGAGGCTAAACAAGGCGACACTCTGCTTTCATGTTTACTCCCTAACTGTAAAAATATTATCCATTTTGGAAGGCCAAGGCAGGAAGGTCACAAGGTCAAGTGCCTGGGCAATTAACTCAGAGAAGCTCTGTCAAAATAAAAATATTAAACAGGTCCAGGAATATAGCTCAATTTGAAGGTTCTGGTTCAATCTCGAGGTGATATTTTTGAGGCTGCAGAAACAAAAAGTGTTTGTTTCATGGCCTACTGAATGTTGTGTATTTTGACATTTTTCTTGGTAATTTTGGTATATGAAACAGTTCGCCAGCATAGGTATGAAGAGCTGTCTTGTGTCCCAAGCCTGGAAGACCATGAAACACCTTACAGAGAAAACACTTGTGTTAGAGGAGCTAATCGATGTGTGATATGAATTATAGCTCTGTTGGTACTATTTTGGTAACTTTGTTAAAGATAGCAATTATTTCAAAATGAAAGCTTAAAACTTAACCCCCTACACACATTTTTTTGGTACTGAGAATTGAACTCAGGACCTCATACTTGCCAGGCAGGTGTTGTTCTGCTGAGCTATATCCCTGGCCCAACACCTTTTAAAAAACAAAAAGTAATAATAAAACTCAGAGAAGAAGGGCACAGCTTTTCACTCTTTTAATTCTCTTTTCTTTTTTTGGCAGTACTGGGGGTCAAACTCAGGGCCCTGCGCTTGCTAGGCAGGCGCTTACTCCACTGAGCTATATCCCCAGCCCCAGCTTCTCACTCTCACTAAACTCTGCCCAGTCAGGAAGCCTCAGAGGCTGCTTCCCCCAGATGACTGAGTTTTACCACCTTGAAGACAGTGAGGTGCCAGGAAAGGGTGCAAAATGCCAGCACAGTGAGCACACCTGAAGGGCAGGTGGGGTGCAGAATTAGGGCGGCTCCTTTGTAAGTTGAGGGAGAGCTCCAAACACCCTGGGGTGCCTGATCACACTTCCACACCTTCTCACTTGAGATCAGCACTGGGCCAACCACACATCATCTGCTGACTGCTTTTGTCTATTTTGGTTTTTTTGTTGCCAGAAATTGAATTCATGACCTTGCGCTTGCCAGGCAGGCTCTGTGCTGGCTGTTTTCGGACACACATAGTTCCTGTAACAATTCTAGGAAATACTTACTTGACCAGTGTTAGTGATAATCAGAAAACTGATTCAGTGATTAATCAGTGAAGCTATTTCTGCATGCATGCTCTATAAGCAGAGGCAGCTGAGAGTGGATTTGTAGCAAGATCTGGCTTATAAAGCAGCACCCCCATCCTTTGTAGCCACTGTCTCCTGGCTCACAGATGGGAGCCATGTGTTCACCACCCGCATCTGAAACACATTTGGAGGTAGCCCTGGGAGACCTGGTGCCATCACTGGCCCAGCCCCCAATGCTCTGCTTTGTTGTTCCATCTGTTGGAACAGGGATGGCAGGACAGAGGCGGTGTCATGCTCCTTGGGACTGTGGGACCTGCCCCAGAGCTCAGAGTGTCCAGAAGCTGGTGCATTACCGGCCTACCAGCCTAGCTCCCACCCCTGACCTCGAGCTGCAACTGGGCAGCATTCTCACCAGCACCACAAGGAGGACCAGCAGCAGCAGCAGCAGTCGCAGTCTGGCCATCAATCTGATCCGTATCCAAACGTGCCTGGGCAAAAGCTAAGGAGCTAGTGGCGGTCCACCTTAGCAGTCCTAAGTTAGAAGGGGAAGGCACTCACTTGCAGGCAGCTCGGATCCACCCTCTTCCTGTGGCAGCCTCGCCCACGGGTTTTAAGGTTTGCGCAATCCTTGAGTTCCATTACGCTTGGTAGGCAGTGTTAGTGCAGGGGATGTAGGTATGGGGGAGGGGGAAGGAAAGGATGGGAAAAGGAAAAAATGGAGACAGAGGTTTGTAAATTAGGAGGGGAAGAAGAGTTCAAGACAGGGTAGGGGAATGGGAAAAAAAAGAGGAATCAAGGCATGTGATGTATGGGTACAAATTCTGTATGATGAATGTGAACAATGTATACACCTAAATGGTACCAATAAACTTAATTAAATTTCTAAAAATAACATTGAAAGGGAATTAAAATTTTAAATAAAAGCCTGCCAGGAATGCCCGCCAAAACCAAGTGGATTTGTCTACACAAATCCAATAAAAGACTTTCCTACCCTATCTTGTGTAACCTGTGCTTGTTTAACTTGATGGCCTTACAATATCACCTGAGATGTTTAAACGTCTTGGCAACCCATGATGTAACCCAACCCTCCAAACATAATTCACCAAATCTGCTTCTGTACCTTCTACTTACTCTCTCCATAGAAGCCCCCAAACCCCATCAGGCAGGCTGTCACTCTTTGAGAGCGATCCCAGTCAGGCCCAGTGGTGCAATAAATTGTCTCATAGACCTCCTCAGTGCTGCATCTTCCTGTATTTGATCTGTTTTGCTCTAATAGTACCGCTACTCTGGAAGTAGTACCACAGTTACACTTCCCACCATTGATAGAATTATCTCATGATCCAGTAATTTCACTCTCAAAAAAACAAAGTATGCTCTTTTTTGTGTATGCCTGGAATCAAACTCAGGACCTTGCACTTGCCAGGCAGGCAGTTGTGTTGCTGAGCTCTATCCCCTGCCTTGAAAGTATGCTCTTATAACACATTTGTTAACTCATGTTAACCACAATTTTATTCACTTGACCAGTGTTAGTGATAATCAGAAAACAGTGATTCAATGATTAATCAGTGAAGCTATTTCTGTGTGCAAGCTATACAGCGCAGGCAGCTTACAGTGGATTTGTAAGAATGTTTTTGCCCCCCTTCAGTAGGGCATTTCCCCATTTGCTTCCCCCCCACACTTTTTGTAAGCCTTAGACAGTGTTTTGGTTATCTTTTTTCCTTGCTGAGACAAAACACCTAACACTTAAAGTTAAAGGAGGAAAGATTTATTCAATTTGTAGAAGTTTCAGTCCATAGTCAGCTGGCTCTGAGGCAGGGTGGTATAGCAGAGGGCCACCACAGAGGAGAAACAGTCCATGGCAGAGCAGAACAGGCAGAAGACAGCCAGCAGTAAAGTAGCAAGCAGCAAGCAATGACACTAGCAGCTCTCTTTCTGTCCCTTATAGTCTATCCCTGCTACCTACTTTAGGGTGGGTGGCACTCACACCCAGGGAGGGCTTTCCCATTATCCACTCCCAGAACTATGCCAAACAATCAGGGTGCTAGTTAGTAACCACACACCCTTGACCCGAGCATCACGCACTCGATCCAGCATCTCACGCTCTAGATTGAGCCATCTCTGAAAAGCCCCACCTTGGACCACATGAGGCTTTGGGGGAACCATGTAGACACAAGCCATCACAGGCAGAAACAGTCCTAGTGTCCATGGATGGATGACTGCATGAACCAAATGTGGCCAGGCAGACAATGGAATATGATTCTGCCACAAAAAGGAAGGAAATTCTGACACATGGTAGAACATGGATGGACAGTGAGGGTTTTATGCTGAGAGGAATAAGTCAGTCACAGAAGGCCAAATCCTGCATGATTCCGCTTCGGTGAGGTCCCCAGAAAAAGAACACCCCATAGAGACAGAGAGTAAAATGTGAGGGGCTGGGGAGTCAGTGTTTAAAATGAGGCTGTCCCTGCCCCATCCTCCCAGGTCACCGCTGCCTAAGCCACTTTCTGGCACAGTAGCCTGAAGCAAAGAAAAACAGAGAAATGGATTTGAAAAAGAAAACCCGAAAATGCTTCAAACCCTTAAAAAAGAAAGAAAAAAAGAAAGAAAAAGCCAGTCCTTGAGCCCGCGGGGAAGTCATTTGCAAACGCTTCAGCCCCGGCTGCCCTGCCTGCTGTGCCGGCGCTTCCCTGGAGCAGCAGCCCGGGACACCCATCCGGCCCTACCGTCGGCCGGCTTCCACGTGGTACTTCGCCGCTGCCACATAGGCACCCGCAAAGATTTTGTTTTCCTCTACCCTGGCGGCTGCAATCTTACCCCGCCGGGAACCCAGAGCCTGTACTGATCGAGACACTCGTGTCCCCAAGGCCAACGCGGGCTGCATCTGGAGGAATTTTTTTGTTCCCCTTCAGTAGGGGATTTCCCCATTTGCGTTCCCCCCGCCCCTTTTTGTAATTTGGAGCTTTGAACCAGGAGAGCTGGAAATAACAAACTCCTTGGGAGGACCATATTGTCCTTGGGAGGACCATATTGTTCTTGAGAGCCGTTGTCTGGGGTTCTGCGTCCAGTGTGAGCCGACCTCGAGTTCCCCTTGCTGCCTAGGAGCCCCTACCCCCACTGTATCCCCGCCCCCCGCATCGCCTATGCCACCTGTGAGCAGTCTGGGGTCAGACCTCTGCCATGAGCCCCCTTTGCCCTGCGGTGGGCTCTGTGAGAAGTCCTCCTGGTGCGGCTCAGGGCGATGGCGGGGGTGTGGGGGGGTAGGGGTGGGTGCAGATAGATCCTGCAGCCAGTAGCTACCTCATGGTCTTTCTAAGTGGGTGACCTGTAGTCCGATGTCACCGAGGCCATGCTCTATGAAAAATTCAGTCCGACAGAGCCTATGCTCTCCATCCCAGTGTGCCAAGATATGATCATCTGCTGGTCCCTGGGTTATGCCAACCATCAACTTCCAGCGGCCAGCCGACACTGAGCGGCCCTTGGACACCACGAACTTTGATGTGATTAAAGGAAAGTCAATCTGTATCATGGGGTCTCAGAGGGCTCCCACTTTGAGAAAATCTGGTGTGGGAATCCTCTTCATCAAGAGCCTGGACAATACAGATAACAGGACACTTTATGATACCTTCTCTGCTTTTGGAAACATTCTGTCTTGCAAGGTGGTGTGTAATGAGAATGGTTCTAAGGATTATGCCTTTGTCCACTTTGAGACCCAAGAGGTGGCAACAATGACCACAAAGTGTTTGTAGGCAGATGCAAGTCTCGCAAAGAGTGGGGTGGGGCTGAGCTCGGAGCCAAAACCAAGCTCAGCCTCCAAAAGATTCGCCAGTGTTTATAACAAGAACTTTGGAGAGGAGGTGGGTGATGAGAGTCTGAAGGAGCTATTCAGCCAGTTTGGTAAGACCCTAAGTGTCAAGGTGATGAGAGATCCTGGTGGGAAATCCAAAGACTTTGGCTTTGTGAATTACAAAAAACATAAGGATGCCAAGAAGGCAGGGGAAGAGATGAATGGCAAAGAAATCAATGGGAAGGTAATATTTGTAAGCCGTGAGCAGAAGAAAGCAGAACAGGAGGCTGAATTAGAATAAAAATTTGAGCAGCTGAAACAGGAGAGAATTAGTCAATACCAGAGAATGACTCTGCATTAAGACTTTGAATGACACCAGGATGATGAGAAATTAAGAAAAGGATTTTCTCCTTTTGAGTCAATCACCAGTGCGGAGGTAATGCTGGATGACAGAAGAAGCAAAGGGTTTGGTTTGTCTGTATCTCACCTCCTGAGGGGGCAACTAAAGCAGTCACTGAAATGAATGGGCACATTGTGGGTTTCAAACCATGTTATGTTGCCCTAGCACAAAGGAGAGAATGGTTTACCTAACCAACCAGTACATGCAGCAGGTGGCTGGAATGAGAGCACTCCTTGCCAATGCCATTTTAAACCAGTTCCAGTCTGCAGCTGGCAGTTGCTTTGTGCCAGCAGTTCCACAGGTTCAGGAAAGATGTCTGTATTACACACCTAACCAACTGGCACAGATGAGACCTAATACACGCTGGCAGCGAGGTGGGACACCTCAAGGCTTCTAAGGAATGCCAAGTGCTATATGCCAATCTGGGGCTCATCCAACTCTTCACTGTCTGGCTCCAACTGGTAATGCACCAGCCTCTTATGGCCTCCCTACCACCAATCAGAGGGTCGGGTCTGAGTGCCTGGGCCCCTTTACTATGGACTTTGGTGGGGCTGGTGCTGCCCAGCAAGGGCTGACTGATGATGGCTGCCAGTCTGGAGTTGTTTCCATAGCGGTGCTGAACTTCATGCTTTGGGCTGCAGTTGCCGCTGCTGCTGCTGCCTAGGAGGTTGTGGCACTATACAAGTTTGTCTCTGACCTCTGCAGCTTGCACCCTGCCATACAGCCTCTGCAGCTGGGCATGGTGGCGCACGCCTGTAATGCCAGCACTCGGGAGGCTGAGGCAGAAGGATTGCTGCAAGTTCAAGATCAGCCTGGGCTACAAAGTGAGCTCAAGGCCAGACTGAACTGCATCATGAGACTCAATCTCAAAAAGAAAGACATACAGCCTCTGCAGACACCCCAGCCTGTGGTCCATGTGCAGGGGCAGGAGCTGCTGATGTCTCCTTCCTGGTTGTAGCGCCCGCACCAGGAGCAGAAGCAAATACTGGGAGAACGTGTGTTTCTGCTCATCCAAAAAATGCATTTGAACCTGGCTGGCAAGATTACAGGCATGCTGCTGGAGATCCACAACTCAGCTGCTGCACATGCTCGAGTTCCCTGTGTCTCTCCGCTCCAAGGTGGATGAAGCTGGACAGTTCTCCAGGCTCATCATGCCAAGAAAGAAGCTGCCCAGAAGGTAGGCACTGTTGCTGCTGCTGCCACCTAGACAAGGAAAACAGGACTCAGAAGCCAATGATCCCTCGTGGAACTGACCTTAAAGTTTGAAGACTTTCTAGTTTGTCCTATGGACCTCAATATCAAGAACCACACATTGTAAATTGAGTAGGCCAAAAGGTCAATTATGAAGCAGTTAGAACTTTTCAGTTATAAAAGTATATTCTGTGGGTTCTGCTATGGCCCGGACATCTTTTTTTCAATTGTGGGCTTTGACTTTTCCCCCCAGGAATTGGCTTTATTTTATGTATCCAAGTCTTAAGTTTCTCTGTAAAGTGTTTAATGGGGACAGCATTTCAGATGGGAAGATGAGAAAAGATGTGGACGTGTGTAGTGGTAATTATCGAAAGACTAGTGAATGTGCTTTAAGTACCTGAACTATGCACTAAAGAATAGTTAAGACAGTTAAAAAAAAACTTATGAAATTCTTTGTTTTAAGTATGTTCAGTTTGGCTGAAGATATAGCTCAGTGGTAGGGTTCAGGCCCTGGCTACCATCCCTCCTGTTTTTTCCCTTCTCTCCAATTCTGTCTTGAAGCCATGTCCCTTCTGACCTTGTCTTAGTTACTTTTCTTATTGCTGACACAAAATACCCAACACACAAAGTTAAAAGAGGAAAGGTTTATTTTATCTCACAGTGTGTGGAGATTTCAGCCCATAGTCAGCTGGCTCCAAAGAAGGGCAGCATGGCGGAGGAGAGACAGTTGATGGCAGGACAGCCAAGAAGGCAGCAATGGCAGTGGCAGTGGCAGGCCTCCCTTTCCCTTTTATCCTATCCAGGCTATAAACCTTTTGGGTGGTGCTAGTTCCACCTAGGGTGGGCCTTACCATTATCCACAGCCAGAATTATGATAATCCAATTAGTGGACTAATCCAGTACCATACACCCTTACTTCCAGTATTACACATGCTGGATTCAGCCACCTATGAAAAGCCACATCTATAAGCCCATAAGGCTTTGGTGGACATCTAGATACAAGTTGTAACAGATCCACAATGCTCTTTGAGTTTGATAGAATGTGAGAGTAGATTTGCTAACATTCCTTTCCATTTTAATGATTCTGCACCAAAGAATTCAAGGGATTGCAAAGTGTTTCCAGAAAATGCACAAGTATGGAAAAGCATTCCAAGGCTCAACCCCAGAACCAGTCCCAGCACTTATCTAGCCAAATGTCATACCTCTGCTTGTTCTTGGGCATGAAAATTAGGACTGACCAACTCTGCCGTCCATTGCTAAGTGAAGCAGTTGCTGTGGAGGTAAGTGATTCAGCAACCACATCTCTGTAGTCTAAAGGTTATAGCTTCTGCCTAGCTTCTTGTACAGAAATGCTAAAGACATCCAAAGTTGTCCTGATGTTGTCACCAAAATTCAGCTGCTGGCCATTTCCATCCCATCAGATACCATTTAGAATCAGCAGTGTTGTTTATCTTTGAAACATTTGTCTTATTTGTTGCTGTGAATTACAAGGGCAAGTGACTTCCTGCCTTCCACCTACATGATGTCCCTTCAAACTGGCTTCATAGGGGCTAGGACGCCTAGATCTACTGGTCTACATGACAGCCTGTGAATGAGGAGTTAAGCCATTAGGGAGGAGCTGGGGACAGAGCCATGGCAGATTTCCAAGGAGAATTCAGCATGGGATTCTTTAGAGGCTTTATCTATTCCAGGTAGAAACCCAAATGATGAAGATTGATTGAGAGGGACTCTCTTTCTTGTTCCAGTTCCCACAGCTTGGAGGGATGCGGGCATTACAGAGCACAAAAGCATGCTGGCAACTTCATGGGTGGTTAGCAGTGCCACCAGGTAACGAAGGTCTCTGTACAAGGAGGAATCTCAGGTGTCAGCAACAGCACACTTTCCTCCTGCACCCTTACAGTCATTGTCCTCAGACTCGTACTATTATGGAGAGATTCAATGGGACAGGCACTCATGAGAGACCAAAAATGCAGGAACAAACAAAGCTTTATTCAAGAACCAGCCAATGGACAATCTCTGACAGGGAGCCGGAGAAGTCCACACCAATCTAGGGTCTGCCTCCAGTTTCAATATCTTTTGGGGTTTCCATAGTAACCATACAACCACATTAGGTCGTTTTTGGGAATTTAACAAGAATGTCACAGAACTGTCACAAGGTTTATATTTCTCAGAAGTGGCTGGTCATGTGCCAGTCTGGCAGACTTAAGGTGGACATTGTGGTTTAATATTTAGCCCACTCCCCAATTTGTTCTGTTTGTTCAGTTCTTATTTTATAGCTCTATTTTCTTTTTCTTCAGAGGGTTTTATGACTAACCAGGGGAGGGAGTGAGGAGAGGGTTCATCTACAGTTTAAGTGAATTTAAGTGACTTCTCTTAAAAATGGGGTTACAGAAAGAAAAATGGAATCTCTCTTGCCCTATCATTACCTGGCCAGTTTGTCCTCTCTATGAGAAACAGTTAATCTTAATTGTCACCTTGAATAGATCAGGAGACCCTTGGAGAGGTGATTGAACCATGGGGTCTATGATAGAACTGAGACCCACACGGAACCAGACCAGACCTGACATGAGAGAACTCTTTATTGGGGGGAGTAGCAGGCTGCCTAGCAAACCAAGGCAACTGCGAGCCGAGCAAAGTGTGGGCTTGTATGCTCTTTTTTCAGCAAAGGGAGCAGGTATCCCCGGGCCAGAATAGCCCAAGCAGGGGAAAGGTGTCCAGGCCAAAACAGCCCAAGCCAGGTGAGTTAGTCAGAGTCAGGGTGGGTGTCGGTGGGTTAGAACAACCTGAGCAAGTGAATTGCCAAGGTGGATGAGGGCAGGGGTAGTTTTTGTGGCCGAGGGGAACTGAAGTGGAACAGGTAAGAGAAGGAAAGAAATATTGCATTAAAGTTTTCCCATGAGGGGGTTGGGTGCCTTGTGATTTATCAGTCTATACTTATCAGTGGATTAATTCACTGAGATTCATTGTTGAATGTGCTGTAAGCAGGCAGGACCCAGTTGGAGGCAGGTCACTGGGATGACCTACCTTTGGAGAGCACACTCTCTCTCTCTCTCTCTCATTGGCTCTCCCTTCCCAGCCTACTCTGCTTTCAGCTATGATGAAGGGATGTGCAAATGGCCGATTGCTTTGGAGCCAGCTGACTACAGTCTGAATTTTTTTTTTTTTTGTACTGGGAATTGAACTCAGGACCTTGCACTTGCCAGGTAGGCACTCATATCACTGAGCTATATCCCCCGACCCATGGACTGAACCTTGGCTGAAAATAAATAAATAAATAAATTCAAATTGAAAGTTTCAGGTAGTGTGTCCCAGCCCTGGGAAAGCTGGCTAATACAGAGGTGCTTATGTTTGTACAGTAACTGTATACCTGGGGCGGGTGATGAGTTTCAGTTGTCTATCAGGAAACCAATGAGGGGACATGAAGTTGACAACTGTTTCTCCATATGTTTTGGTTCATGGTTACTTCTTTTCCTTCTCCTAAGTTGTCTGTCCATCCATCCATCCATCCATCCATCTGTCTGTCTCACTTGTTAAATGTCAGCAGGAGCTCCTGTGTTATACTCACTGGTCCATCTTCCTCCATGTGTTTCTGGTTCTGCACTTTGTTTAACAGTGGGACTGAGATTCTGCTTCATTTGCTTCTTACCAACTTTTTATTCACTTCAAGTGAGCACTTGCAAATGTGGGCTGATTCCACTGAGTGGTTCTATGATGGAGACCAGGATGAAGCAGCCCTGAGCAGGACTTAAATTAACATATTGGCTTTTCATGTTTATTTGTGACTCTGTCCAAAGCTTAGGCTGCTTGTCTGGAAATGGGCTGTGGACTCATAGTATGTGAACCTCTGCAAGTCACTAATTCCTACTAAAGCCTGTAATGGCGGATGAAGCCAGAAAGCCTCAAAGGATAAGACAAGATCACAGTCAAGGACACCTGGGTCCCATCTCAACTACATAAAGACTCAGACATCTCACTCCGGAGTGGATTAATTTAATACCTTACTTGAAGAAGTCCTTGAGTGGTTCTGACCTTCTTGTGTACTCTCCTCCCTTCTTTCGATAACTAAATAAATATGGTTCACCCAGAGAACATCTTGGAATTAGCCCTGAAAGAATCTCAAATTCTGTGGGAGGGCTTTGATCCTCCTGGAGTTCTGAAATCTTTCCATTTGCCTCTTTTTATTTAGCTTTCACCACATACTCATTTGGGAGATCGTGGACCTAGTCAACCACAATAACTAAGGGATATTATTAACCCAATAGTTCTGATTTCCAATTTCAATTATCTCATAAGCAAGAATGAAACATGACACCTGCTCACATTTCCCATTCCCCAATATGTCTCTTCTTTCCTCCAAAGCCATAACACTGGGAAAGGAAACCTAAGACCAATCCAGTGGGCACTGCCATGTCTCAGGAGGCTGGCAGGGACCTGGTAGGTACATTCTTCCCCTAGTTGCCACAGAAGTTCTCAGTGGGACAGTGAGTAAGGGCACAGCATGGCTCAGGTAGGTCCTCAAGGCACTGGGCCATCCAAGACATCATTCAGCAGCTGAAGACGCCAGGCCATTATACCGTACCCTCACGGAACAGTTTTATGCATCTGCCAACCAACCTTTGTGACTCAATTATTGAAACAATTAAAGTTTGCTCATCTTCATTCCACTCACCCCTCCTTGATTTTATCAGGAAACTCCCAGGTTTCTGGGAAGAATGAGAAAACAAGCGATGAAACAATCACAGATGTAGCCCAAGGGAGGGCTGAGGTGGGGGGGGCCTAGAAAAAGAGGGCCTGCTTTCTCAGAAAGAAGGAACACACAGAAAGATGAGCTACGGAACACGGTGAGGGAGGCCAGCAGGACATGAGTGCCCAGGCTGTAGAAGAATTGAGATCTTAATTCTTCCCAAGCACCCCTTTCCAAGGAGACTTGCTTCCCCTCTTCCCTATTCCCGAAAGAGGCAGCACAGTGAGTCACCTGCAGAAAAATTCCTCTGTGATGCTGCCTGTAGGTAAAGGTAAGAAGATGTGCAGTATGTGGGGTTACTAAATGTCAGTGGGAGCTCCTGTGCTATACTCACTGGCCCAATATCTGGGGTGCCAGTGGAGAGCGGGCTGGTCTCCAGAGAACCAACACCATTCTTTGCTTTGGAATTTTAGCTCAGAAGGTCTTCAGTAGCACTTCTGCCACAGGGGAAGCCAAGGTTCTGGTAAACTTTCAGGTTTAGCCACACAATTTTTCTTAACTTTTGAAAATTCAAAAAATGAAATATTTTAAATTAAATGTTATTACCACCAAGAATAGACCTTAAATATTCTGATTTTGAAATTTGCTGACAAACCTTAGTAAAAGTATGTTGGTACACCGGCATTAAAAAAGCCTTGTATATAGAATTTAAATCAATAAGGAGATCTATCAAAAATGAGAATGAATAGGCCCCAAAGGAGGTAGAGGAAAATGGTGAAGTGGTAATTGGCAGCAAGATTCAGTTTCTCTGAGATCCAGAATCCAGACACTGGAAAATATCAATTTGAGAAGAGAAAAGAGAAATAGATCATTGGGAATTAGGAAAGAGCTGACAGAAAAATTGGAAGCTACAAAGAAGTTGGAGAAATGGTCCACAAACAGAGAAAGAAAGGAAACAGTTTATCTCCCTGGTACATGGCTTGTTGGAAGGGGAGCCTGAGTTCACAGAAGCATGGTAAGCAATCAGGGCTGGGAGATCCAGGGTAGTGAACTCCACAGCTATTGTTAACTACAACAGCAATGCTGGGCTGGGTGTGGTGGCACACACCTGTAATCCCAGCACTCAGGAGGCTGAGGCAGGAGAATTGTTGCAAGTTCCAGGCCAGCCTGGGCTACAAAGGGAGTTTAAGGCCAGTCTGAGCTGCATATCAAGATCCTGTCTCAAAAAAAAAAAATCAAGAAAAAATTAATAATGCTGGGTTTTGCTATAAGGAGACTCCTTCCAACTCCAGCAGGGAATACTGGGACAGGAGTCCAGAGCAGATGCCTATGATATATCACCAAAGGGTGCTTAATCAGGCTCCATTTTGAGAAGAAGTCAATTATTTAAATCTGAGATGCAGAGCAACTGAAAAATATCTTCACACTAGGACTCCCCAGTGTTCACCTCCCACAGTGACTGGGTAAGAGACGGCCATTAACAGGGAGTGGCCTAAAGAGGTTCCCTGAGAGGATTAAACTCAGGCATGAAAGGACACTGATATTGCCCACTCCCTACAGTCAGTTACTTGACTTGTGCTCAGAAATGGTTGGGTCTGGAAATGCCAGCATTTGGTACTTACTTTAAGCTTGTCCTGATGCCTATATTCAGCACCAATCTGAGGTCTGATTGCTTTCCCTATCTACCAACGTGGGCAAGGACGTTTCTTGGCGTGGACATTACTACAGCCTGGGGTAAAGAGCAGGGCTTTTTGGAATTGGGGGATACCTCACTGGTAGAACTGATACCCACACAGAACCAGATCAGACCTTCTGACACGAGAGGTCTTTATTGGTGGTAGGGAGTAGAAGGATGCCTAGTGGACCAAGGCAGCTGCAAGCTGAGCAAAGGATGGGCTTTTAAACTCTTTTTCAGGGGGTTGTGTGCTGACCAGAACAGCCCAAGCAGGGTGGATTGTTGACGGGTCAGAACAACCCAAGTAGGGTTAGTTCTGCCAAAGTGGATGAGGGCAGGGGTGTCTTTTGTGGCCGAGGGGAACTGAAGTGGGATAGGTAAGGGAAAGTGAGAAATATTGAGAGTTAAAGTTTTCCCGTAGGGGGCTGGCTGCCTTGTGACTTATCACTCACAAACCCAGTTCATAAGACTAAGTAGAGAAAACCATGCCTTGCTGTACTATAAATTCATGGATCCTACAAGGAAACTACTCATCAAAGGGGAGGAAAGCAAAAGCCACACTGCCAAATTATTGGAAAGACTAACAGAAGAGATTAAAAAACTAGACCAGTAATGTGCTCAGTGAACTCACAGAAGATATAACTAAATAGATAATAGATATAATAAAAAAAAGGTCAGGGAACTTATAGAAAACACTAATAAAAAACTAGAAGAGCTAAACAAAATGATACAAAACATGAATGACCAGTTTAGCAAAGAATTAGAGACCATGAAAAGGTTCCAAACAGAAATCCAGGAGATTAAAGATTATATTGAAAGTATGGGCAGGAGAAGCAATCAGTGTGAGAACAGAATATCAGAAGTAGAAGATACGAATGCTTCAAAGATCACTATTCAAGCCGGGCATGGTGGCACATGCTTGTAATCCCAGCACTAGGGAGGTTGAGGCAGGAGTATTGTTGCAAGTTTGAGATCAGCCTGAGCTATAAAATGAACTCAAGGCCAGCCTGAACTGCATAGTGAGACCCTGTCTCAAAAAGACCAAAAAAAAAATCAATTATTCAGAGATATCTTTAAAAACAGTAAGAGAACATGAAAAATGGATTCAACAGCTGCTAGATGATGTAAAGAAGATGAATTTAAGATTAAGTAGAAGAAGATTAAGAAGATGCACAGAGGGAGATAATAGTGGAAAACTCTTTCCTTAATATAGAGAAAGAATTAAATGTACAGGTAAGTGAGGTACAGTACACAGAACTCCAAATAGCCGTGGTCAAGTGAACCTCTCCATGTCAGGTTATAGTCAAAATTCGCTAAGTCCAACACAGGCAAAAAAAATCTTAAAAGCTTTCAGAGAAAAGCAACAAATCACTTATAAAGGTAAACCCTTTAGAATTACAGCAGACTTCTCAACACAAACTTTATTTCTTTTGTTGAGAATGGGTCTTGCTATCCATTTAAGGCTGACCTTGAGCTCACTTTGTAGCCCAGATGGGTCTCCAACGAACTCGCAATAATCCTCCTGCCTCAGGCTCCTGAGTGCTGGGATTACAGGCATGTGCTACCAAGCCTGACTCAACACAAACTTTAAAACCCAGGACAACCTACAGTAAAGTGTTTCAACTCCTAAAAGACAACAACTTCCAGTTCACATCTAAAAAGGCTTCTTTCAAAATTGATAGAGAGATAAAGTATTTGCATACCAAAGAGCACCTAAAGAAATTCATATCCACCAAACCAGCACTACCAAAAATTCTCAAGGATATCCTAAAAACAGGCAATGAATCTAACAATGCCAAAACAACCCAACACAATGAATACATCAGACGAATCAAACCATTAAACAGGCAAAAAAAAAAAAAAAAAAAAAAAAAAAAAAAAAAAAAAAAAAAAAAAAAAAAAAAAAAAA
>PVLD010022913.1:0-28413 GCA_004027595.1 Dinomys branickii | reverse complement strand
CTCCTCCTCCTCCTCCTCCTCCTCCTCCTCCTTCTTCCTTCCTTCCTTCCTTCCTTCCTTCCTTCCTTCCTTTCTGAGACAGGGTCTCACTATGTAGTTCAAGCTGGCCTGGCTTGTGTAGCCAGGTTGGCCTTGAACTCATGGCAATTCTCCTGTCTCAGCCTCCTGTTCTGGGATTACAGGCATGTACCACCATACTCAGCAGGGCTCTCTTATCAAAGAAAAGTTTTACCTTTTTACATCTAGTAGCCTGTGAAGTATTGGAGTCTTGCTGGTGCTTGGGATGCCCTCAAAGTATCCTTCCTACTGTCTGATATAAGAACTTGGCTTCTTTTAAATCTTTTTAGCACCTAAACTTTCCTGAGCCAAAACTTTACAAATCTGGACTTTATAGGAGCTTCTTTTCTGGTGAAATTTAAAACTTTAAAAAATCACTCAGCACTGCCATTTGCTCATGATTTTCAATGTGGAGCTGGTTAAAAGTCCACAACAGTACCCATACCACAGCATGAACATTATACTGTCTTAATTTTTCCTTTTCTTTCTTTTTTTTTTTTTTTTTGGTGGTACTGGGGATTGAACTCAGGACCCTGTGCTTGCTAAGCAGGCGCTTATTCCACTGAGCTATATCCCCAGCCCTTAATTTTTCCTCTGCCCTTAATCCAATCTTTTGCAAAGTCACAGGACTTGAGTAAAACATAGGCAAGTTTTCTGCCAGAGCATCATGAACATGGTCTTGAGTCCAGCTTCCAACAGAGTCCTCATTCTCAGCTGAAACCTCCTAAGCCTAGCTTTTACCATTTGCCTTTTTATCAGAATTCTAGTCCTCTGAGCACCAACCAGAATGTCCCATCAAGCTCAGCTTAACAGCATTCTATGGCTGCTTCTCCAGCTAACATCTCTGTCTTGGTTAGTTTTCTCTTGTTGCTGAGACAAAATACCTGATTCCCAATTTAAGGAAGGGAAGTTTATTTAGCTCACAGTTTGTGGAAGTTTTAGTCCATATGGCTGGCTCCAAGGCAGAGTGGCACATGGCAGAGGACAATAGTTCATCATGGCAGCAGAAAACAGCAAAAGCAGCAAGAGCAAAAAGGCAGGAGTGGGAGCAAGCAGCCTCTTTCCCTCCCTTACACTGTATGCAAACTATCCACCCAGGGCAAGGGTAGCACTCACACCCATATCCCAGCATTGGACCATGAATCATCATAAACTCCAGAAGCTGCCCCATGACTGCATGAGGCTCTGGGGGACATCCAGACACAAACCATAACAATCTCCAAACCTTTCTAAACTCTTCCTGAGAACCAGTTCCAAAGGCTTCTGAACAACATGGTCAGGTACTAGCAGAGCAATGACTCCACTTTCTCTGGAGCCAAAATCTTAGCCTCTTTCCTTATCGCTGGGATATAATACCCAACACCCACAATATAAAGGAAGAGAAGTTTATTTTAGCTCACATTTGTAGTCCACAGTTGGCCAGTTCCAGCGTAATGGAAGGGTCTGGTAGAAGGAAAGCTGCTTACCTTATGGGGGCCAGGAAGCGGAAAGGAGAGAAGCTGGGGATGGAGATACTCCTTTTCATGTCCCACCCCCAGTGACCTTCCTCCTCCAATCGGGCCCTGCCTCTTCATAGCACATTCAGCTACAGCACCCGCATGGTCCAATCTTCTCCCAAAGCCCTGCCTATGAGCACATGAGGCCTTGGAGAGCCCTCTAGATGTGAACCATCATAGTGGCTGACATAGTTACTTTGCGGGTGAACACATAGCAGGCTCCACACTCTGCTGTCAGCTCTTTTCTGGTATATGTGTTATGCTTCGTCCATATTGTCTCCAAAAAGTATAGAACGTGAGCCAGATATGGCGGAACATCTTATCATCCTGGCACTCAGGAGGCCAAAGTGGGAGGATCACAGGTTCAGGGCCAACCTGGGTAACTTAGTGAGGGCCTATCTCAAAAAACCAAAACCAAACAAACAAGAAATGTACAACACATGTCTCTGTGGCATAAGGCAGGGCTGCTCTGGTTCATAGTCCAGTGTGTCCACCTGAGCCCTGGGACCCCCAGGTGGCCTTAGGAGTCAGCACTCTGGGCTGGAGGTACCCCCTAGAGGAGGGTGGAGGAGGGGGCGTTTGTCCAGGGGCATGTGCCCGACAGTCCCATGCTGTGCACAAGCCCCCCACCACCTCGGCCTCCTGACCCTCATCAGTCTCCTGACCCCATGGAAGGTGTCCATCCATCCCTAGCCCACAAACCCACCTCCCCCTCTCTGGGGTTGCCACACTGCTGGACACCACTCCCCTGTCCCAATCAACCAGGACCAGGCACAGACAACTGGGAACATGCGCTACACCCCACACCCTGTGGATTCTGTCCTGCACTTGCTGTCCTGACTCCCCAGGTCCTGCTGGGGAGTCACAGTCAGGCACCCCAGTGCCTCCTGCCTCCGCCTTCCACCTCCCACTGCCTACACTGGTTTGGTGATAGGACACGGTCTCCCTTGGGATCTGTGAGCAGCAAACCAACTTTTTGGTGGCACCACTGGCTCTTACTTTGAAGACTCCCAGTACGTCAAACTTCCATTATTTTTCTCTTCCCTTTCCTTCTCTCCTCCCTTTCTTTCTATGCTTCTCAGCATTGATTCAAGGGCCTTCTGCAGTTCAGGCAAAGACTGTACCACTGAGTACGCTCCATCACATCGGATTTGCTGTTCACACTCTGCATTTAAACAAAGAAACCGCAAGCCACAGCCACCCAGGTCAGGTGTGAGCTCTGGGTGTGGGACTGCAGGGAACTTTGGATCCCAGAATTCGGCCTGTGAGTGGGCAGGTGCACCGCAGATCTGTAGATGAGGTCACACCTGAGCAGGTCAGATCCTCAGTCTATGATCCATCACCTCTTGAGAAGGGAGAACACAGAGACACGGGAGGGCACCACATGAGTCAGGAGAGTGGAGTCTGGAGCAACGCAGCTGGGGCCAGGGGGCTCCCAGAGCTCTTAGAAGCGAGAAGAGGCAGGGCAAGACCCCCAGCTCTGTTGCATAGCCCTGCCAATGCCCTGATTTTTGGACTTCTGGCCTCCAGCACTGTGGGGGAAGGAAGTTCTGATGTTTCGGCCGTACTCCGTCGCACTTTGCTGCGGCAGTCCGGGACACTAGGTGGGATTCGAACCCCAGCTGCCACATCAGAGTGGACACAAGTCCTGAGCTTCTTTGACGGCAAGTTCCAACCAAGTCTGGGCAATTCAGCAACTTAGTGAGACCTTGTTTCAAAATGAGAAAAAAAAAAAAAGCCTGGGAGTGTAGCTCAGTGCAAAGGCCCTGGTTTATCCTCAGTGCCCCAAAACAAACCAACCACCCAACCCTGTGGATTGAGCTGGCTCCATCCAAGAAGCCTTGTGCAAAATTCTTCCACTTCAAATACCAAGGGCCACTGGATGTGGTGGTGCACACCTGTAATCCCAGCACTGGGAGGCTGAGGCAGGAGGATCTCGGTGAGTTTGAGGCTAGCCTGAGCTACATAGTGAATTCAAGCCTATCCTGAACTACACAGCAAGACCCTGTATAAAACAAAAAACAAAAACGAAAAACTAACCAAACACCTGGACTGTCTGGATGTGTGTGGCTGTGGCTGGCAGGGCTCAGGGTGAGCTCGGTCTCCTGTGCACCCCCAGGCCAGGCCTGATTCCACAGAGCTGCTGCTGGCAATGATTTCAGCGAAGAACAGGCAGCTACGGCCAGTGGGCTCCCAGGAGGGCCTGCCAGGCGGCGCTTAAGCGAATGATAAATTAGAGAGGAGAGGTGTTATCGATCTGCCAGGGCCTTCCTGGGAAGTTCTCTGATGTTGTTGCCTGCCTGGCGGGGAGGACGGCCCCTGGGGGTGGTTGTCACGGTCCTGCCACAGTCAGGGATGTGGAGGCCCAGCACCCAGGCCCTGATGGGCCTTGCAGCAGGCACAGTGACTAGCAGGGGCTCCACGCCACCCTCCTCCATCCTCCCTCCCTCCTCACTCTCTTCGCTCTGTGTGAGCAGCTGCTGCCCCAGCACCATGGTTTTTTTGTCTTTTTGAGACAGGGTCTCGCTATGCAGTTCAGGCTTGCCTTGAGCTCACTTTGTAGCCCAGGCTGGCCTTGAATTTGTAAGGATCCTCCTGCCTCAGCCTCCCGAGTACTGAAATTACAGGCATGTGCCACCACACCTGGCCACCATGCACTCTTTTTTTTTTTTTTTTTTTTTTTTTTTTGCGGTACTGGGGATTGAACTCAGGACCCTGCGCTTGCTAGGCAAGCGCTTATTCCACTGAGCTATATCCCCAGCCCCCACCATGCACTCTTGACCAGGCTTTGCACAACCTTGTCCTAGCAGGACACCGCCCTGGAAGCACAGCTTCCCTCTCTTTCCTCATGGCTGAGCAGAGACGTTTCACATGGCGTGTGCTGTGCCCACTTCAAGGGGGAACCTAGCGCCATCCACCCTATAGCTGATTTCAGCTCAGTCTCACTGAGGGGAACAACTCCCCTCCCCCCACAGCCGCTGCCACTGTCTCAGTAGATCACTCCTCTCTCCTTTCCCCTCCCCACTGCTTTTCTTTCTCCCCTCCCTCCTTTTTTCCTTCCCCTCTCTCCCTCCCTTCTTGTCTCTGCCCCCGCTTTCTTGCATTACTGGGAATTGAACATAGGATCTTCGTACTGAGCTACATCCCCAGCCCTTTTCTCATGTTTTATTTTGAGACAGTCTTGTTCATTTACTAAGTTGCCTAAACTGGACTCTGAATTGATATCCTCCTGCCTCAGCCTCCCAGAACCCTAGGATTGCAGGTGTGACCCCATGCCTACATCCTCACAGACATTTCATGCCAATGGCATTGCACAGGCTGTGGTCTCATGGTGGCACCTACACGATTGCCCATGCTGTAGCTTGTGTTGAAACTTTACTATTTTGTGTACTGGGAATCAGTCCCCTGGCCTCATCTATACTAGGCAAGTGCTCTACCACTGAGCTATACTTCTGGCCTTTTAAACTTTGAGACAGGGGCTGAGGATATAACTCAGTGGCACAGGGCCTGCCTGGCAAGTGCAAGGTTGAGTTTGATTCCCAGTACCAAAAAAAAAAGAAAAAAATTAACATTGAGACAGGGTCCTGGTATGCTGTCTATGTTGGTGTTGGGTTTTCGATCCTCCTGCCTCAGCCTCCCAAGGAACTGAGATTACAGTCATGTGAGTCAGTGTGTGTAGCCTATGGATTTCACTCTTTTATGCCTGACACCTCACTGCATGGATGGGCCACGTCTGTGAACCCTTTGCCTGTGGCAGTGTTGGAAACTGGTTCCTTTTCCTTCACAGGGCCAGCAGACCTGTGAAAGAGGAGGCTGCACTTGGACTCCCTGCCTCCTTCCAGCACTGATAGCAGACACAGGAAACAGGAGTGAGAAGGAGCGAGGGACTCTGGGAGGCCCGGGAGCATCTTCAGGGGTCTCCTTTCTGTATTTACCAGGGGTCTTGCTGCTGAATGTGGGTGGTCTTACCAAGGACAAAACCACGACTCTTAACTAGTACTGCAAAGGCACTCTGCACAGTACCCCGGGTCCTGTTCCCCACTAACGGGGAGCCAAGGCTCCAAAAATTTGGGAGCCGGTGGGGGGCTGTAGTCCTGACTCTCTACATAATCAGCCACTCCCAGTCAGGCCCCTGCGATCCAGCCATCCAGCCATCCTGCAGCCCTGACGACCACCAAGGAGTCACCGACAGCACTGGAGTGGCAATACCAAGCCATCATAGTTGTAGGGCACAGGGGCCAGTATCCTGGCTTGCCCATCTGCACTGACAGAAGAAGAATTGTCTGGGCTGCATATAAAATATGTAACCCTGGTGCAGCAGTGCACACTTATAATCCCAGCACTCTGGGGAGACTGAGGGAGGATGCCAAATTCCAACCCAGCCTGGGCAACTTAGTGAGATTCTGTCTCAGAGTAAAAAGGGGCGGAGGATATAGATCAGAGCAAAGGCCCTGGGTTGGATCTCAGCACTGCAGGGAGGGGCAGAAAAACCAGGACACCACACCTGCTTGCCTGTTTGCAGCACAGAGCGGAGCCAGGAGGCAGAGTGTCCTCAGCGGGGAACAGGGGACTTGACTGGGTCAATGCTCTGCTCCTGTTTGCAAGTGACCGTGGCCGTGGTAGTGGCTGGGTTTGGGGTGAGATAAGCCTGGGTGAGTTTGGTGAGTGCATTCAGTTCACAGATACAGACTTGGATAAAGGGGACCTCACTTCTCCCCAGTGGGTTGCAGCCCTGACAACAGGGACAAGGCCTTCTCTCTGTTAGGCCATTCTGCATGTGCCTGGGGGCTGCTGAGTGGCGTCCCTGGCTTCCACCCTCTGCAGGCCAGTAGCCCACTCCTCTCTCCAGGTGTGACAACCAGCAGCTTCAGAAAACATCAGCAGAGGCCCCTGGGGCAGTCAGGGATTGCTCCACCCCAAGTCAGAGACAAGTGCCCAGGACCTTTGCCAATCCTCTGGCCAGCTCGGTTTTTTTTTCACTAAGAGCTCCCAGAATCCTTTGCAGACTGCCTCAGGAACTGTACTTGGAGCCCTGAACCACTGACAGCGTGATGTCCAGAAATGGTCATTCCCGAACCGGCGCTTCTTCCTGGTTCCCACGTGTGCCTTGTGGCTGGGCAGCAGGTTGTGTATTCAGAGCTGCTCCCTGAGGAGGATCTAGGTCACTGATGACTCAGCTATGCAACAGTCTAGCTACTTAGAGATGGCGTCTTGCTGTGTTACCCAGGCTGGTCTTGAACTTCCAGTTCAAATGATCCTCCTCCTTCAGGCTTTGAGTAGTTAATACAGGTGTACACCGCTACACCTACCTCCACTCAGCTATTTGAACAGAGTAAAGAGCTGAGTGTGGTGGCACAAGCCTGTAATCCTAGCACTCGGGAGGCTGAGGCAGGAGGATTGTTGCAAGTTTGAGACTAGCCTGGGCTACAAAGCAAGCTCAAGGCCAGCCTGAACTGCATAGTGAGATCCTGTCTCAAAAAGACAAAAAAACCAAACCAAAACCAAAACCAAAAAACAAACCAAAAGCAGTAAAGAAGCTGAGGTGGCAGAGATACCAAAACCTAGTCTTTTCATTAAGGCAGGTGTTGGCCCAAATAGAAGGGATAGAAAGTAACAGGCTCCAGGGAAATGGCTGTGATCAACATGAAACACTGGCAGTAATCCCAGCACTCTGGGAGGCTGAGGCAGGAGGATCAAAAATTTGAGCCCAACCTGGGTAACTTAGTGACTTAGGAAGGCTCTGTCTCAAAATAAAAAAAAAGTCTGGGCTGTAACTCAGTGCAAAGGCCCTGGATTTAATATCTAGCCCTGGGGGAGAGAAAAGGAAGAGAAAAACTACAGGAAGGAGAGTGCTGGAGGGGTTCTGAGTGCAAGCCCAAAGGCCAGCAGAGTCCAAAGGAATGGACCGAGTTCATAATGTACAGGAAAACTGAGATTCCAGTCACACAGAGCAGATGAGAGGAATATGTGAAAACCCAGGAGAAAAATGTTCCCAGGTGTCCTGTCCCATGTGTGTCCCCTGGGCCACGATGAATGAGTCTGCAGAATGTAACAGAAGCCTTTAATCCTCCTCCACATGGCACTGTCACATACCTGTGGTCACAAAGTTCCTGGACTCCGCAGCCTGCAGCGGGCAGACCAAGAGGTTGGGAGAGCCCAGCGTCTGACCAGAAGCTTGCGGTGACTGAACCAGGACTTCACCTGGGGCCAGGTTAACGTGGGGGCTGTGGCCCGCATGGCTTTTGTGCCCAAATGCCCACAGCTACGGGGCCTCTTACAGCCCAGCCCTGAGCCCTCACACCCAGAATGCACACACCTCACGAAGGCACACACGAGCACACAATCTACACACGTGAATCACATGTGTACACACGTCACTCCTGAACACACCACACACTGTAAGGATAAAAACACAGACCAATGAATGCACAGACACACACACATGCACGCAGATGCGCACACACATATACACGTGTATACATGCACACACAGGCACAGTCCACATGTATGCAAACCCATACATTCATGCACACATGTATACATGTGCATACACAGGTACATATACATGGATGCACACAAGTGTGCACAAGCACACACGTACACGAGGCATGTATTACACCCTGCTGCCCCACATGTGCCACCTGTACTTCCCAGCAACCCCCCTCCTGGCAGCACTCCTGAAGGTCCCCACAGGCCCGCCACCCTGTAGCTGATATTCTCGGCTGCTTCTTCTGCCCAATACACAAATTCTTTGTCAGGCAGCAGAGTCCAATTTTGGGATTAGAAAAATAAGATCCTCACTAATAATGCAGGGGGAATACAAAGTCGTCGTCATGGAGCGGTGTGCTAATTTAGGAAATCAGCCTGGGAAATCTCTCTGCTGGAGAAGTCACCGGAAGGGCACTCGACACTGCCCGCCCCGAGCTGGCTCTGCCTGTGACCACCAAGGGGAGCCTCATCCTGCCTGTGGTTCCTGAGCCAGCCTCTTATGTTTATGATAGAAAAGTGTTATCACAGCTTATGTCTGAGCTACAGATCAACTGAAATCCTGCTTCTACTCACCCAGGGTACCTCAGGAGCTGGGCAAGATGGCGATCCCAGTGCTCTGGGAGGCTGAGGCAGTGGGCGGTAAGCTCGAGACCAGCCTGGCCAACTTAGTGACTCAATGAAAGCCTGTCTAAAAATGAAAAATTATAAAGGGTGGGGATGCAGCTCCATGTGAAGATCCTGAATTCAATCTCTAGCACTATAGGTCATTAAAAAAAAAAAAAGACTCCTGGGGTGTGAATATGTACCTGGCACCTAGGGGTAGCAGAGGTCCTGAAGGCAGAGAGGCCCAGGTGGGGGTGGCAGGGTGGACAGCAGGAGACCCAGTCAGCCTGCCTTCAACGCTGACCACAATTCTCAGCCCACACCTCCTTTGTGTTCCCTCCCTGGGCCCTCAAGCTTGAAGGCTTCAAGCATCCCCCCTCTGCTTGACAGTGCCCTTTCCTTACTGTCTTAAGGAGTCTTGCAAACTGAAATTCACAGGAAATTACCCCTTCTTGTGCACCAGGAATCGGATCACCGTGTTATGCAACGCCACCTCCATCTGTAGAGCCCCTGCATCACTGCCAGGGAGACCCACTGGCACCCACTGCTCTACTGCTGCCTCTCCCTGGGGTCCACCTCTTTCTGACGTACCCCATAAATGCAGTCGCGTGCTGTGTGCCTGGCTGCTTCTCCTTAGCAATGCTCCTGCTTCAGCCATGTTGTTCCATGGGCCTGACCCTCATTCCTTTTTTGGCAGAACTAGGGATTGAATCCAGGGCTTGCCCACTGAGCTACATCCCCAACCCTTTAAAAAAATATAAATATAAATATATATAATATATATTAAAATATACATATTAAAATATATATATTTAAAACATTTTTGAGACACGGCCCATATGCCCAGGCTGGGCTCCACTTTGGGATTCTCCTGCTTCAGCCTCCCAGAGTGCCAGAATTACAGGCCACCACACCTGGCAAAACCTCTGTCCTTTTAAAGGCTGAATGGCAGGCATGTGAGGCACCCATCTGTCTGGGCCTAAGGGTCACTCCCGCCTTCTGGGTGATGCAGATGACTCCCCAAGGACAGGTGCCTGTATGAGCCCAGCTTTCTTGGGTACCTGTCCCGAGGGGGCTTGCTGAGTGGATAGTGACCCTGTAGCACTTTCTAAGGAGGTACCAGGCTGCTTTTCCTAGGGCAGGAGGGGCCAGTATGGCTCAGGTCACAGCGCAGTCAGAACCCCGACACACATGCACAGCTGTGTGCTTGGGCGGGTCACTTGAGGTTTCTACATGGGCTCTGCACCGCTGCCTACCTCATGGCAAATGGGTGTGAGGAAGCACCTTGTGCCTGTGTCACTCTATGCATACAGCAGGTGCTCAGTAAACGGAGGCTGATGTCATCCAGCTGCTTATTTTCTAGTGGTGACATGGGTCCCTCAGCCAGCACCCAGGGACTCACCTGTGGTCCCCTGGGCCCTCCAGAGCGCAGCCTGTCCATGCACAGTGTGGCCAGCCTTCCATGTCCTGGTCCCTTGCCACCTGGTGGCCCTCAGGCATCTGGAGGCAAGCCATCCTGCCCCCGCCCATGTCTCTCCCAGGAGCAAGCGGGGGCCCTGGGAGATGGGTGGTGGCGGTGGTGATGCTGCTGGCTGCCCTTGCACTCCCTCCCCAGCAGAGGTGGGGCCGATGGGGTACACCCATGTGGGAACTAATGGTCTCTGCTGGCTGTGGTGACACAGTGTCTGTCCCCATGGCTTCTGCTGATGTAGCCAGGGCAAAAACAGGGGCTGGGGGCGTCCCTCTGGGGGCATTTTTCAGCATGAGGAAAGTCCTGCCAGGGTGGGAAGAGGTCGTGGAGGGGTGGCTCTGGAAGGTCAGTGTGGCGTCTCTGCAGCTCAGAAGGTGCTGGGGACAGCAGGGTGGGTGAGGGCAGGCTGCTTCCACTGTGTTACTGCAGAACAGCCATGGGGCCCAGGCAGGGCCCGCTAGGCCAGGCACTGGGCCTGCCTGGCCTCTGGCTCCTCCAAGGCCATCAGACCTCATTTCCAGGTGCACGGACCCCAGCAGCCCCCCTAGGTGGGGGGATTCTAGGGGTGATGTATCCGAAAGCCTAAGTGATGCCCTCTCATTCACTGTCTCCCTCACCTGGTACATCACTTAGTTCCAGACCTGTAGGGGCCAGGCAGTTGGCATGAGCATAGCCACGAGTGGTGAGCCACACACCACTTCCACTGTCTGGACAGGAGGGAGGGGCAGACAAATCAGTCATGTTTTGCTGGGAGCAGGACCTTTGCACCAAGCTACATCCTCAGCCCGTTTTTAGTGACAGGGTCAATAATTCCCCAGGCTGGGCTTGGAATTGGAATCCTCCTGCCTCAGCCTCTGAGTGCTGGGATTACAGAGGTGTGGCACACCACCTACTTACAATCACCCCTTTAAGCCAGCACCCCACATGCTGCAAGGGCTTGCCATTGCCACTGGACAGAGGCCACAGCTAGATTGTCTGCATCCTGTTGGTTGTGTTTTGCTTGGGTCTTCTCCGCATGTCCACTTGCTCTCCAGAGGCAGCCTGGGTGGGCTTGCATCTCCCTCTGGGGTGCAGCAGCAGCAGGGCACTGGCTTCTGAGGGGATGCACTGGTCACTAGGGCCTATGAGGCATTGCTGTCTCAAGGCTGATGGGGCAACAACCTGCCTCAGCCTCTTTCCAAGGGGCTAAG
Source organism: Dinomys branickii (assembly GCA_004027595.1). Taxonomy (NCBI): domain Eukaryota; kingdom Metazoa; phylum Chordata; class Mammalia; order Rodentia; family Dinomyidae; genus Dinomys; species Dinomys branickii. The sequence continues at coordinate 17,107 of PVLD010022913.1, read as the reverse complement.
ACACACACACACACATGCACTTCTTTTAAAATAGGGTGGGGCTGAAGGGGTACTAGTGAGGCTGCCCATGGGGAAGGCTGACTGACCCCAGGCAGTGCTGAGATGGGGTAAAGACTGTTGTCCTCCTGGTGACCCCTTCACTCCCCAAGTGAGGCACCTCACAAACCAATGCTCATGGAGGCATGGTGGTGTACACCTGCATATATCTCAAACCTGGGAGGCTGAGGATTCCAAGTTCAAGCTCAGACCAGGATATACAGCAAGACCCTATCTCAAAATAAAAAATTAAAAGGCTGAGAATTTAGCTCAGTGTGACAGTCCTGGGTTGAATCCCCAGTGCTATACAGGGGTGAGAGCGTGCATACACAGAGAAACCCTACTTAGAAGACCTGTGCCTTTGCCCATCTTTGACTTCTGCCTATTTTGCTTCCTGGCAGATTGTGTTAGCATTTAGGCCTCAGGCCCACTTTGGCTTCGGCCCGGTGCATGCTGGGTATGGGTCCACACTCAACCTGTGGCCATGGGAAGCCCGTGTCTTGGGGCCTACACCACAGACACTCTTTCCTGCAGGGAAGAGGTGGCCCCTTTGCCAAGGGTAGCCATGCACGCCCAGAGCAGAATAAAGGACCGGCAGCAGGAGACAGGGAGATGGCATTGGCACATGGGATGGGCACAGAGGATGGAGGATGGGGAGGGAAGGAGGGAAAAGGGATTAGGAAAAGGGAGGACTGTGAAGCGCAGAGTACGAGCACCAAGCTCCTAAGAGGAAAGTGACCACGTGCTACTATCCTGTGGAAACTTGCGATGCAGGGCAGGGTGGGGCTGTGGCTGAGAACTGAGGAAGGTCACAGGCATGTGCCAACTCTGCATGCGAACGTAATCGTAATACATTACAAATATGTACCACAAGAATAAAACGCTCCACCTTCCTCTGTCCTTGGTCACTGCCTCTTCTAATTCTCTTGAGAAAAAAGTGTGGCTGTTATGAGGCAAAGCACATCTTTATGCGGATCTATTACAAAGGTAGTAGTTGAAAAAAATGTTCTACAAAAGCAAGTGAAACCAGCACAATTAGAAATATGGGGTTAAGAGGATTGCTGTGAGCTCAAGACCAGCCTGGGCTACACAGTGAGTTCAAGGCCAGCCTGAACTGCATAGTGAGATTAAAAAAAAATAAGGGGTGTCTTCGAGGAACATGTTAGCCACTCCCAGGAGAGGTGGCAGCCTCGAGGAGCCGTGTTGCCAGTCTTGGATATGTGGTTAGCAAACCCTCCATGTGGACTTGTGCCGAAGCCACTCTGGGCACAGGGCTTAACTTTTCAAAGCCAATGAGCTCTGCCTTTAAGGAGGTGCTTAGGTCAGACCTGGCTGTGGACAGACGTAGGGCAGGTTCACCTGTCTGCGCCAGCATAGGCAGGTCGCCCATCTGTGAGGGGCAAGTACAGAGACTCACCTGCCTCAGCCTGCCTGCCTTACACTTCCGGGAAAGGTCATGAATTCATCTCATACAAGAAAAAACGTGCACTCTGCATGAAAAACCTTTAGACAAGGACTCTTACCTTTCTGTAATATTCTCAGTAGGATCAGTGCCATTTGTAAATGCGTTCTTTGACCTGGGAGTACGTAGTGAGCGAAAACAACCAATACACATTCTCATGTCCCAAGGCAAATGCTCAGTGACGGGTTCTGACAGGCCTTGGCTGTGACCGCTAAGCACGCCCAGGGTGGCCCATGCACACATGCACAGGAACACCTTCCTGGGTGTGCACACCCACAGCACACTCAGGATGCGAACAGCTGTGCCAGAGAGGAAAATATAAAAATACATTTAAATAACTCAGAAAAGACTATGAAGTATTATTTTTTGGGTTTTTCCCGTTTTGTGTCTTTATTTTTTTTATAAGGAAAATCAGAGGCGTGAGGAATCACAATAGTCCCCTTGCATTCTCAGATTTAAAAAGGGTTGGTTTTCCCACATCTGAGCTGTTCCCAGACAGACATCTGGGAGGAGAAAGGGCTGACCGCACCGAGGCCCAGTTCAGTGTTAGTTTGTGCTCCCCAGACTCTTGGCGCAGCCATGGTGAGAGGGAGAATGAACTCCGACACTGTCACCCTTGCAGCTGCCGCAGTGACGAGTGGCCGCCCAGAGAGCAGCGCTTGTGTGGCCCGGACAGACTCCAGGCCCCTGCACCGTCCCCTTCCTGTGCAAAGATGAAGCATGCTCAGAAATACCGCGGCCAGGTGCTCTGCTCCTGACCTGGCCCATGCACATGGGGACCAAGTGATCTGGTCACTGCACAGAATGCGGCCAACAGATGACGGGGACAGACACATGGACATCTTTATGCTGGCCCTACCATGACTACCCGACTGACCGTGGCAAGACACAAGGAATGCATTTCCCACGCCCAACAGCCCCTCTTTCCTCTGCTGGTTGTGGGGACCCAGGAATCTCTTCTGGGCTTTCTGGGCAAAACTCAGTCCGAAGCCACTAAGCCCTCCAGGCAGGGAACAGGATCTGAAGCTCCTCGGTCTGACAGTGACAGGTCAGGTGGTAAGATGGTAGCAGTCAGTGCCACCTTGGCCCCAAGGTGTCCACGGCCTGGGGTGAGGGCAGGCCTTGGGCCCAGAGCTGTCGAACAGCACACTTGGTGACCAAAGCTTGGGCATTCCCACAGGCAGGCTTCGGTGTGGGAGATTCCTCGTGTCCCCCACAGCACTACCTGCAAGAGCTGCTCACGTGCTGAAGAGCAGGAAGGGCAGGGGTCAGGCACACACACAAAACCTCCAGTGTGAATGGCAGATTCCCACCTCTCCCACCCCACCTGGTGTTCAGTTCTAAAATTGAGTGTTCACCCCACAATACGCTCCAGCATTTGTGAGATTGTGCGGCTGCTCTAGCTAGGTACTGTGCTGGGCAGTCACACTGTCGCTGGTGACCAGTCTGTGAGGGAAGGCGTTCCTGCCACAGACCAGACCCAAGCCCACAACCCTGCAGCTCATGCTGGCTGCTGATTAAACCTGACTCCAGCTTTAATCCAACTCTTGGTTGCACTGCTTTAAAAAAACATGAAAGAAGCCTGGCATGGTGGCACATCCCTGTACTTTGAGCCCTTAGGAGGCTGCGGCAGGAGAAGTGCTGTGAATTCAAGGCCAGCCTAGGCTATATAGTGAGTCTAAGAATAGTCTGAAGTATATAACGAGACCCCATCTCAAACTCAAAAACAAGAAAAAAACATGATTTGGTCCCAATCCACACAAGTCCGTTAAAGGTTTCTGTGTTTTGTTCCCAATCCCATGCCCCACTCACTGCCTTTTGCTTGAAAAATACAATAGAAAAACCTCCACTAGTGCATGGTCTGAAGTATGCATGCATCGCTGCTCCAGAGTCCCTTCCTTAGGCTTCTGGCTTGGTGTCGAGAACCCTACAACTGCCTTGAGGGTCCTAGCTCTCACCTCCTTCCCCATCCCTCCTGTCCATGCATGCCCAAGGCCTGTGACACAGGGACTCCACACAGCTGAAGAAGGGTTCCTGGCAATGAAACTGGAAGGAAAACAGAAAGGTAGACAAGCTTCTCCCAGTGGCTAACAAAGGACACACGTGTATAACCTCCTGTCTGAAGTCCAGGCCTGGAGGGCTTCCCTGGATCTGGGAGGGAAAGCACCCACACAGCCCTGGGGACTTCCTCCCTGCAGGAGGCCAAGACTGACAGTTCCAGGATAACAGAAGCCACCTTTTCCCCTAACTACTTTGTGTTCCACAACAGGGAAGGAGGCTCCCAACATCTTAAGGATGAGCAATCTCAAGGGCAGATAAAGGGAAGCTGGGAGGGTAGACCTGAGTTCCCAGATCCCCAAAAGCCTAGTAACAGTCAATAAGCAGGTGCCACACAGACCATGTTCTAATGCAGGCCCTTGTGAAACACTCGTCTTTGGTCTCTGGGACCAGAGTTCAGGCCCCAAAGTCTGTCCTGTGTGCATCTGGCCATCTCTTTGTCCAAGCACTTGCCTGGCTTTGTGACTCTCAGGGACAGGTTGAGCCCTATTCTGGCAACCTCCTCAGGTGATGCCACAAGACCTTCAGGGCCATAAACTCCATGTCCAGGTCCTAAAAACTTCAGTGTGCCATGCCTGGTGGGAAACGCTGATGTTTGACTTGTCTGAGGTTGTTCTAATTCTACGTAAATGAAAAGGAAAGCTAGGTAAATACTGCAGCCTATGACCACGAACTCTCATCGCTTTGCTGAACTGATGCTCTAGGTCTGCAGCAGACAAGGCACATGTCACGTGGTACAGGGTACCCATGGCCATCGACCCCCTTGTGCCTCCATCTCTTCACATGACCCAATAGGGGAGGGGTTCCTGGGAAGACACCAAGAGAGCCTTTGGGTGTTACTTTTTGTTTTTTTGAGACAGGGTCTCGCTAAGTAGTCTAGGCTGGCCTTTGCGGCAATCCCCTGCCTCAGCCTCTCGAGTGCTGGGATTGCAGGTGTGTACCACAGCACCTGGCAATGGGCTAATTTGTGCTTACTTAGGGGTGCTACAAACTCTCCTTCATAAAGTCACAGCTACTCAACAGGAGAGCAGAAGAGGAGAGACAACTTAAGGCCCCAGGACGCCACTCTCCTTGGCTCCAGGTCCTCCAGACACAGTCAAGTTCCCTGTCAGGGAGCAAGGGTTTTAGCAGCAGAAAAAACCCATCTTTCTCCCAATATCGACTTGGAGAATAAGATCAGAAATCAAGTCTGCCATGGAAGAATCCCAGAATAATCCAATTTGGAAAGAATTTAATTAACAAAATAAAGTGGAGGGAAAATGGTCCAGGTGGGGCTGCAGGGCAAGAGGACCCCTGCCCATGGCTGATGTGCACCAGCACCCAGCAGAAACAGCTTTGACAACCAAATCAGCATACCCGCACGCCTCCTGCGCCATCACTACACACAGACATGGAAGCCAGAGGACTGAGCTCTGCTGTGCAGGTGGCCAGCTCCCGGGCGCCGGCTTGGCACATCACACATGCAAAGCAAGGAGACTTTGGGCTTCACCAAACAGTTAACTTTAGCAAAAAAAAAAAAAAAGAAGGAAAGAAAAAGAAATAAAAAAAAGAGAAAACAGAGCTGAAATTCATAAGCAGGATTAAGTCACTGCAGTGAAAACAGTGTATTTTCTCAAAAGTATGGAGTTAGACTATCACTATGATTTTTTTAAAAAGTCTCTGCCATCCTCTCCCCCAACTCAGGTTAAAGTTCATAGCAGCAGTGCGAAGTCCTCCGTCAAGCCTCTTCTCTGCTCCCAGGGTCAGGCTCAAGGTCAAGCTCAGTCAGTCCGCAGGATCATCGGAGGGTGCTCACTGTCTTCGTCCAGGCGCAGGGCGCTGGCCTCGTCCTCCAGGCACATACCACCTACGGCACCCAGGTCGTCTGTGTAGGCTGCAAGGACACAGGAGCCACCCTGACTGCTGGGCATGAGCTACAGCTTCTGGGGCTGCACACACCAAGCCCTTTTGAACTGAACCGCTCCTCTAATAAGTCTCTGCAGCCCCAGGCAGCTCGAGGGAAGAAAATTCTTCATCTCCCCAAGTTCCAGTGTCAAAAAGAGGCATGCATAATGAGCAAGGCTTCCAAATTGGCAGGCCACGCCCTTTCCCTCCCAAACAAGGACATGCTCAATCTGGCTACATGGACACTGGGTCCGACAGGCAGGCAGCTGCAGAGGGCCAGCTCACACCTTCAAGAGTCCCTGCGGAGGTGACCTCAGGAACCTGTGGGCGTGCTGCCCCGCCACACAGCCTGGCAAGCTCCCCTCCTGCCTCTGCCCAGGGAGGGCGACCGCTTCCCCTTCCCAACACCACGCAGGAGGTAGCAAACACACAAAAGACCCAGCCCCTGCGGCATCAATTACCTTCCAGGTTTGTGTCCTGCCCCTTACCAAGCCTCGTGGGGGAAGAGGGCGCATAAGCACCTTTCGCCGCACTGTAGGTCTGTGTTACTAAAGGGCAGTCATGAGAGGCAGAGTCCACGATTTCACTGGTCGTCTCCATGCTGCCATCCAGCCTGGAGAGAGCAGGAACCGGGCTAAGTGCTTCTAGAAGGGTGCTCAGCAGCCACAACACGCCGACAACAGACGCTGCTGTCACTCACACTATGGCCACCAACCTGCCGCCCTGGGCATCTGTCCCTGGGTGTTTCACATGGAAAGCCCAGTGGACAAAGCTACAGCGAGTGACACATTTTAAAGGGATGACCAAGGGTTGACTCCAACATTAAGGAACAGCTTTTCCACCTCTACCCCGACTAGGAAGGTACTATATAGTACTGCAGTCACAGTTTTCGAATAGGAAGCGTGAAGCAGACAACACGCATCACTTCCCAATGAACAGAGATGAGTCTTGAAGCCTGTGTCCCCCAGTGATCTGTCTAGCCTGGGGAGGCCACTGTGCTCTGGTCTTTTTCACTTTCAAAACTCTAAGGCACAGCTTTAGGCCAGGAGGAGCTGCCTGTGCTGCTCTATGCACAGGGGCACCCACCACATAGCCCTCTCCTCCCCTCTGTTCCAGCCAAGAGGCCCTGTCATCAGGTGGAATCGGCTTCAGCTGGGAGAGGGAGCCCTGAGGGCACAGGCCGGCACGCGCAATCTCCTTGGTATCCCTGATTTTTGCCCACGATGGCAGCTACAGAGAAGCTCACCTGTGCTGTCGCATCAGGGCGCACTCACCGCCCTCCTGGGGGTCCAGGTTGTACATGTACAAGTAGCCGTCGGAAGCGCCCACCAGTAATCGGGGGATCTTCTGAATTCTAGTGGGAATCAAAGCAGCCTTGTTCTAGGAGTAGGGCTTTCACAAATGCATCGCACTGACTTAGGGCTCTCCTGCTGGCTGTGTGGGGAGAAGCCCCCAGAGCAAGTACAGACGGAGCTTCCCGGGCCACTCACGTCACCCTGAGGAAGAGGACCGGCACTGCGCAGGAGGCCCCTGGCTGTGACCGTGCATCATGTCCCGAGGGGCAGGGCACTGCCAGGTGGGTGCACAGTCTGTGGTCACTACATCAGTGTCCAGCAGGACTCTCAGCTATGCTCTCAGCAGTGTAGTACAGGCACGTGCTGGGACCAGGCTGGCCCCTGCCGCCATGCCCTTGTTCCCGTGCCTCCCCAGGGTTCATTTAATGCTGACATGAAATACCCAACAGAAACGGCCAAGGAAGGTTTCTCGGACCACCACAGAGGAAGTACTCAGGTCCCGTGTCTACAAAGGCCCACCGCAGACCTCTCCCCAACAACTCCCCAACAAGCACTGTGGCATGGCAGAGGCCAGGAGGTGGGTGCCTGCCCCACTCACGTGGCTAAGGAGCAGATGTTCTTGTGGCCACAGAAGGGCAGGCGGACGGTGGCAAAGGCTCTGCCCTGGTTGAACATCTCTGTCACTTGTGAGGGCAGGTAGCTGGTAGATGCCATGAGCACCTTCCCAAAGTAGCCAGTCCAGGTGGTGGGCTCCTCAGGGGGTCTGCAAGGGAAGGTCACCGGATATGTGAGGTGGCTCTCACCAGGAGACACAAGTCCCTGCCACTCAGCAACAGACCTGAAACCACAGTGGCAAAAGTTCTACTCTATAAAAACGAGGGCTGTGGAAAACAGAGGATCAGGCCAGGGGACATCTCCCAGGAGGGGCCAAGTCAGCACAGGAAGAGCCAGGCCCCGGAGCAGATGGCTACCTTCCGTAAGGGCAGTTTAGTAGCCCTGCTCTTTGTAGTAGGAAGTCTCTAAACACTGAGCACAGACCTCAAACTGTTACCTTCTTACTGCAGCACTGTGGGCTGACCTAGGGCCTCTGGAGTGTGAAGGTAAATATTCTATCACTGAACCACACCCCTGCCTCTCATTGTTGGGTCCAGCCAAGCTGACAGTTCAGCCTGACCTACAAAATGAGACTGTCTTACAAAGCTCCCCTCAGTGAGGTGGGTGTGGCGACACATCCCTGTAATCCCTAATCCTAGCACTTCAGAGGCTGAGACGGGAGGACTACACAGAGGTCAAAACCAGCCTGAAATAGAGTGAGACCACTCTCAGCCCACCCCCAAAAAACCCAAAAAACAAAAAAAAAGAGGCACCCCATCTCCTTTGCGTAAGACTCAGCCTAAACAATACTCACAGGATATTGTTCTTAAAGTTTAAGGAAAGCTGGGTATGGTGGCACTTTCCTGTAATCCCAGCACTCAGGCTCAGGCAGGAGGATTGCTACAAGTTCAAGGCTAGCTTGAATTATACAGCAAGAAAGCCTGTCTCAAAAAGACCAAAAAACAAAGAGAAAATACCAAGAATACTGCCCACTACACCTATTCATAGTACTGACACAGAAATCAGCTACTATGAGACTAAAACAGCCCTGTCTCCACTGAGGGCAGGCTGGTCTCCTTCCAGTGGGTGCTGAGCTTGGCTGCCTCTGTGTATGCGGGGTGCACAGAGAGCACAAGGGTGCTGGCCATAAGATGTCTGTGTGGAGTCTGGAAGCCCTAGTCTGGCCTTTTCTTTCTTTCTTTTTTTTTGAGACAGGGTCTTGCTATGTATGCTAAGATGGCCTGAACTCCAGAGTGCTGGGGTTACAGACATGTGCCACCATGCCCATCCCTGGCCTCAAATTGTGGCCCTCCTGCCTCATCAGAAGATGGGGAGTGAGGACAACCTACCATGTGCTGAACCTGGTGTGGTGCCACCAAGCTGGAGCTGCACTGGACAGGGCAGGAGGCAGCATGGCTTTATGCCACGCTTCTATATGGATAGTCAGGGGACTTGGGATCCTGTGTGTTTTTAGAAATGGAGATAGGGTGTGGCTCGGCGGTATGGTGTACACCTAGCCCCTGCAAGGCACTGGCTTCCAGCCCAGCACCCATCTTAGTCCCCAAAACATGGAGAAGACAGATCCCCCTCTGCAACTCACTTTTCCTTCACAGTCTCAAGCTTGAAGATGTGCACGGTCTCGGTGTTGCTGGATGCGGAGAGGAACATGCCGTCCATGCTGAAGGCCAGCGAACAGATGCTCACACATCTGCAGGACAAGGTACATGAGAGGTGCCCCGGCAACCAACAATGCTTCTCTCAGACGGAGGGACAGCTCCAAGATGGTGCACTTGGATCTACTGATGCCCTCTCGTTCCTCTCCACCATCCCCTCAGAAACTTGAGAGGGAGAAATGTTGGGAGGTGAAACCAAGGCTGAGTGATTCTGTAACACATCCCTAGTTGGCCCATTTTCTTTGTAATCCCAAACAAAGGGAATTAGGATGGTACCAAACCATCTTTAGTTGAATTTGGGTAGGTTTAGAATCCTAAGTCAGTAAAAGAAAGCCCAATACTGTAAATTACCAAAAATTTTATCGTGCCAGAGGGTAAATCACCAAGCTTGATATTTACACACAGAGCACAACTTCCCACATGTGAAGTTTCTACAGTGTATCTTATGCACCACTGAAAAATCACAAAGCCATTATTCCATTAATAGCAATTTTTCTCCTAATCCCAGAAATGTAAGGTACCACTTGCCACAGCTGTTTGGGGAGGATTTCATTCAATTCGATAAGACTTTTACAGTGTTTACAATCTATCACCCCCGCACTTAAGCTCCAGGGGTAAACAAGGCAGGGGCAGTGCGGCCTTGATGGTGCTGATGTGGGTGGCATGTGTATGTGTGTAGTCACTGAGTCTGCTAGAGAGAACAAGAGGAAGTCTCCAGTGAAGTGCAGAGCAATGAGATGTCACTGTGTGAGGGTAAAGCAGAGGCCTCAGTGAGCAGATCACAGTGATGAAGCTGGCCAGGGACAGTACTGTGGGACCCACAGAGCCACCTCTGCTCTGCTGAGGACCTGGGCAACCAGTGAGGCTGGAACAGGAGGGCAGGAAGAGGGAGGGCAGGAAGAGGGAGGGCAGGCAGGGAAGGCACAGTAAGACTATAGGTCTGCAGTAGAGGCTCATCCTACAGGCAGAGGGGCAGGGAAGGTTTTAGGTGGGCTACAACCTAACTACACTGACATCTTCTGTCAATACCAGGTGAGTGCAAGGTCGGGAGACAGGGCCAGAGGTGGGGGCACAGCAGGAACTACCTGGATGCACAGGAGGGAAGGAAGGGGCAGAGCTGAGTCTGGCCAGTCCTGGGCTATTTACCACAGTGAGGTATGAGGGGCGAGGAGCAGATGAGCACACTCTGGCCTGCAGTCTAAGGTGCTCAGTGTTAGGGGGCAGGAGCAGGAAGAGAACCATCTGGAAAGGGGGGGATGTAAGGTAGTCCAAGGGACCAGGAAGCAGGGCAACCAAGCAGGCAGGCAGCCATTGGCAAGGACCATGGCATCTGACTGTCTTTGGAGCAGGGATGCTGAGGCACACACCTGCTCTATCTCTGCTACAGTTGAGGGCATCCACGTGGTGCTTCTGGTCAGAGTCATCTGCCAGTGGGGAAGGGGAGCTGGAGCATCACTGGGGGCAGAGGTGGAGCATAGGCACGGGTTGCATCTGCACTGAGCATCTGCACTGAGGGAGGGGCAAGGCAACTGTGGGTTCGCAAGTCCCGGGCCCCTGGCTCCCTGTCTGTGCAGGGGACCCTTAGCCTGCTTTCATGAAAGTGCTCTCTACCTGCCCTGATCAGACTGACTCCAAATGCCAGTCAGCTGTCCCAGTGGGTAGAAAACAGCTTTGTATTTAAGCAGAATTTCCCTGCTGTTCCTTCAAGTCATACTTGTTGGGTCACAGACAACTGAAACCAAAATTCAGATACAACCCCTGAGAGTAAGCCCAGGGAATTACACACTTTACCTTTTCACTCCTCTCCGGAACTCAAAAAGCTTCTGTCCCTCTGGAATGGAAAATACCCTAATCACGGTCCCCTGCAACCAGGAAAGAAATAAGGCAGACTTTAAGCTGAGTAAATAAGCCTTTTCTATTTCTTTTTGTATCAGACAACAAATGAACCTCGTGGCCCACTTCCAGCGCACTGCCATCCTGGGAGAAGCCTGGGGCCTTCTCCTCTATGCCCCTGCTCAGAGGGCAAGCCTGAAGCCCCATAAGCCAACCTGGGTTGCCCCATTGATGGCTGTACCAGGCAACACACCTACCTCAGCCTACTTCAGCTTACTGTTCTCCTAAACAGAACAGCCTGGAAGCCTAATGTGGAATGGCAGACATTTAAACTATTAGAATTTGTTAGCTGGAAATTTTACCTGGCTGCCTTGGAGTAAATCCACACTTAACAAATTGCTAAGACATACTGAAGTAAACTTGCGCCAAGAGAAAAAATATGAATACCTGGTGAGCGGCAGCACTTCCCTGCTTTACAATGAACAGCCTAGACAGCCCGGCTTTCCCCATGTGTCCTGCCTCCCTTCCCTCAAGCAAGTCAACAGGAGCTGTGCACAGGTGAGACAGACGCAAACAGTGTGAGGAGTGAGAGTTGGAAGCCAAGGAGAACGTGAGCACGACTTTCAGAGTGAGGCTACTGAAAGGCTTCTGTTAAGTGCTGGCATTAAAAGGGTACAAAAAAGTAGATGGGCAAACACAGTGGAAACCTTACAACAGCCCACATTTCAGATTTGTGCAGTAGGAAGAACCTCACACCAGTTTAGAAGGCTCAGACTGTTAAGTATAAACATTGTTAGGAATACCTTATGTGTTTATAAATAACAAGAAAGGGCAGACCACCTAAACGCAACGCACGAAAGAGCTGTTTACCCAACTCACGGGGGGCCAAGCAGGGGACAGTGTGCAGTCTGTCAGAAGCAGACTGTGGGTGTGAGGCAAGTCGTTTACAAAAACAGGGCTGAGGGTTCCTCTGGGTGCAAGGGCACCACTGGGTAACTAGCTCTGCGAATGAGAGGGACATGATGTTTTATGTAAGCACACACAAACAGCTCAAACCAAAGGCTTTGCACTGAGGTACATCCCTGGTCCTTTTTTATTGAGACAGAGAGGCACTAAGTTGGCCTAAACTTGTGATCCCCCTGCCTCAGCCTCCCAGAGTGCTGGCACTAGAGGTGTAGGTCACCAACAACAATCTATTGTGTCATACTAGTTAAGGCTACTTGGGGATATGATATCAAGTTCCTTGACAACAGGATTAAGTTACGTGCTTTGGTGGCCTGGCCCCAGAACACAGTAGGCCTGAGAAGACCCAGTGATAAAAATCTCACAAATGGGGTTCTGTTTAAATGCAATGAAGCGTTTGTTCTTTATAGTCTAGAAAAAGTTATTCTATTTTTAGTAGCTTTGAAATTCTATCAGGTGCTTTAAGGGCTAAGAAGAAACATAATGGTAAGGTTTGCATGAAGGGGTACTACCTTCACTCTGAGAACAGCTGGGCAAGGGGCTGCGGGTGGGATACAGCCGGCTACTGGCACAATTAAAGGAGTCAGATTGGAGTCCAATCCTCACAGTGCCCAATGGGATGAGCCTGGGCAGAGGCTCTGAGGCCAAAGGCTCAAATGACAGACTGCTACGCTGGGACCAGGTAGCATAAAAAATAGAAGAAATCCGTGGGAAATGGGACTGAAGAGAGAACTGACTTGGGAGGGGAGGCTGTTTTAGGATTTCACAGAGACAAAGATGAAAATCCAAGTGCAGTGCGCAAGTGCAGAGAAAACTGGTGCTCAGGAAAGAACAATGACAAGAAAACAAACCGGAACTCCAAGAGACAGAAGAGCAGGGGACGGAGCTTGGGAGAAAGCGGGAACAGTGTGGAAGGTGAGGTGGCAGTCTAAGCTTTGCAGAACAGCAGGGCTAGAGTCACAGCTGATGCTCCGTTCTGGGCATGGAGGTGTTTAAAAAAGGCCACACTGGAGCCACGTGGGTGGTGCACACCTATAGTCCCAGCACTCAGGTGGCTGAGGCAAAAACAGCCCCTGAGCCTGCGAGTTCAAGGCAAGCAAGGACATTATAGCAATAGCCTCCCGTAAAAAGGAAAACAGAGGTCACAGGCCACACCTGTGATTATCCACCTCTCGTTCAGAAAATAGCTACTTCTTCATCACATCTGCTTTTCATACCCCTGCTGCAGCTACAGATGCTCAGCGCCATCCATGCTGATGAAATGAAGCATCCACTCAAGCAGTGGTTCTCAAGCCGGGGTTTGGGATGTGCAGCATGGGCACACGGCAGCGAGTGCTACCACGAGGGGTTCCAATGGGTGCTGTCACTGGCTTGTGGGCACACACAACTTTGCTGACACACTTAGGCCTACTAGTTACAGATCAGTGGCTAATGTGGGAAGAACGGATGGCCATACAGCTTGTTATGGAAGAGGATTCCAAGGGACACAGACCCCCCACAGCACACAGTGGGGCAACCCATGAATGTGGGCTTCCGGGAGGAGATGGCTGTGTGCAGCGCTCATTGATGCTGGGACCTGGGCAAAGTACGCTCCCTGCACCTGTCTCAGTGCACAGAATGCATTAGAAACACAGACTGTGACAGCAAAGCAACCTCAAGTTCTGATTATATGTGAGGAGAGTCACCGCTCTGCCCTCTTTAGAGTGAGACAGCTGGGCCAAGCATAAATGATGGAGTCTATGAGCCTTTCTGAGCAGTTCCTTTCCCAGGACATGTCTGCAGATGTTGCTGTCTACATGTTCTTAGTAATACGCTTGTGGACTAAATAATGCAAGTGCTTTTAAAATCAATTATATTAGCTGGGTGTGGTGGCACATGCCCGTAATCTCAGTACTTGGGAGGCTGAGGCAGGAAGATCATTGCGATTTCAAGACCAGCCTGGGATACAAAGTGAGCTCAAGGTCAGCCTGAACTGCATAGTGAGACCCTGTCTCAAAAAGACCCCCCCCCAAAAAAAAAAAAAAAAAAAAAACCAAAAAACCCTAAGTATGGTGGCTCTTGCTTGTAATCCCAGCCCTCAGGAGAGGCACAGGCAGGAGGATCCTATGAGTTTGAGGCCAGCCTGAACTACATTGCAAGACCCTGTAATCTAAAACAAAAACCCTTTCCCAAAACAAAACAAACAGTCTGTAGATAGCCCCTGAAAGCCCTTTGTTCAGAGCAGTACATGGGCCCTACAGACAGGTCCTGGCAACAGCGCATCCTAGGCAGGCTTATCTCTAGTAGAGTGCATGTTGTACATGTCCGGATGAAATCTAAATGTTAAATGCACTGTACATTCACGTAAAAGAAAAAAAAGTAGTTGGGTGCGATGGCCCATGCACGCAGTCCTGGCTACTCGGGAGGCTGAGCAAGAGCAGTGCGGGAAGCGTCTGAGAGCAGCCTGGGCAACACAGTGAGACTCTATCTCAAAAATGAAAGATGAAACCCAAAAAAAAGCCAAAGAACGTCACATTTCTTCCCTCCCTCTTCAGTAATGGAAATTCAACCTAGGGACACTGCACAAACCTACAGACCTAGCCCTTTTTATTTTAGGACAGGGTCTTGATAAATCACTAAACTGTATAGGCTAGGCTTAAATTTTGAGATCATCCTACCTCGGCCTCCTACAGTGCTGGGATTATAGGCCTGTGCCACCACACATCATGGAGACCCAGAAATCCTTACTGGAATCTCTTAAGTTAACAATTCGAAATTCACAAAAGCTGAGCGTGGTGTACACACCTATAATCCCAGCACTGAGGCAGGAGGATGGCAAGTTTCAGTCTTGCCTGGGCAACTTACCAAGACTGTTTCATAAAAGAAAAAAAATGAAAGGACAGACACTGAAATGTATTTAGATCAACTGGGTAACAGAACTGTCTTTGACTTTTTTGCACTTTTCCTTATGTTCTAAACTCTCGACCACAGGACAGGAACATCACAGTGTGAAGACACACTGAGGAGGGCAGCCTGGCAACGAACGCAGTTTCGTCTCCTCTGTGCCCTTCTGTGACTTCCACAATGAATGTGTACGTCTTCTTGTCAGGCAGTGGCGCGGTGGGGCACAGTCTGCACAGTAACTGTCCCCATACTCGGTGCTGAGGACGGTGCTGCTCGTGAGCGGTGAGACACTAAGAGGTGGGTGTGGGGCGAGGGAGCGCAACCAGTGTGCTGCCCCTCACCCCCAGGCTGCCCCGAAGGGAGCGGCTTGCTCTAGCCTGCGCTCCGCTGTTCTGCACCGCTACAGATCCAGAGCAAAGCACCAGTGACAATGGGCTCAAGCTGTAGCCCGACCTTTTCCCCATAGAGGACAGTTTGTGGCTAGGAGAGAAAGTGGACTCACACGTTTCCCTCACTCCACGGCAGCTGACCAGTGTGGCTTCTCTGCAAGGCGGCAGTATAAAAGCCTGTCTGGTACCCTGGTATGTGCATAAAGCTGTAACTGAGGCCTTCAATCCACTTTTTCCTGGGTCACAGCAGACCTACCTTCTCAGAAGCAGTGGCAAGTTTGGTTCCACTTGCGTCAAAAGCCAGCGCTGCCAAAGGACTGTCGTGAGCTGGGATCATGTTTGCAGCTCTCTGAAATGGGAAACCGACAAAACATGGCTGCCATGCATGAAAACCTGTGCCCTGGGCTAAACCAACAAAACATGGCTGCCATGCACGAAAGCCCATGCCCTGAGCTACTGTCTGGCCAGGAGGCCAAAATGCCACCACTGAGCCACTGTGTGGTCAGCAAAAACACCAAATCCACCTGACTGGCTGGGTTGGGGCTATGGAAATGCTGCTCTGACTCTAAAAGACACAAAGCATTTTCTCCATGAAGGTTTCCACACTCCCCAGGACACCCCACCGCAGGAGCTCAGCACTGAGGCCCCCACGGAGGCACCTCCCATCAGCCCTGCTCCACCACTGCGAGGGAAGCAATGACAACTGTGCAGCTGGGCTGAAGATGCCAAAGATCCAAAGCGGCAGTTGCAGGAAAGAGACACAGTCTAACACATGCTTGCTGGGTGTCACTGGTGGTACAAATGGATTGAAATCACTTTTACTCATCTTTTTTCTAATAAAATTAACAAAACGGTCACACACATACCACCTTACCACCCGTGGTTCAAGCTGCTGGGAACACAATGTCCAAATCAGAGACGCAGCAATGAGACGTGAATTATGGCCCCACCATGAACATGTTGAAGTTAACCAAGTACAGAAGAAACCTCACCAAGTTAATGGTGTCGAAGACCTGCACCTCCCCGATGGTAGCACTCCCTGGGTACGCCAAGTAGCAGTTGTCATTATTTATTGACAGCGCACACAAGCCTGTAATAACGCATGGACAGCAGGTATGAGTCAAGTCTGAGAGGACATCCTTCTTGGTTGTAATTTAGCACTTATTTTTTAAAAAATGTACAAATACCAGTCTGATAAGCTAATAGCATTTTTAAAAAATTGGTACTCCTGGGTTGGGGATGTGGCTCAGCGGTAGAGCTCTTGCCTTGCACACACAAAGCCCTGGGTTCAATCCCCAGCACCACCACCACCACCACCACCACCACCACAAAAAAAAAAAAAAAGTACTCCCAACCCACCTCAGGTGATTTCAGTTCTATAAACAGATTAAAGGTCTTTGCTTTGAAATGATCAATAACCTCAAAACTGAAAGCTGGGTAAATCAATGAGCTTATACTGCCCACCGATCAGCTTCAGTAGAAAGCTGATGAGTTTAAAACCAAAACTTTTAAACATTTATCTCATCTATGGAATCTACATCAACAACAAAAAAAACCCCCTCTCACCTATAGTTACTACTAAAAAAATTTTCTTAGCTAGGCCCAGAGGCAGCCAGGCTAGAGAAGAGGTCCCTGTCTTACTCAGTCATTAAGTTGCCCAGGCTGGCCAAAAATTGCACCATCCTGCCTTAGCCTCCCAGAGTGCTAGGATTACAGGTGGGTGGAGTCACGTCCAGCATCCTAAAGCCAATCTTACAAAGCAAAATCAGAAAAAGATTCACACAAATTTACCTGCAGGGTTTGGGGGGGTCTCCCTGATGGTGTGCAGTACCTTCATGTCCCGAATGTTGTGTATGTAGAGAGACTCTTCCAGGCACACAATGAGCCTCTAGAGAGAAGAACACAGAAAACCTAACATGAAGAATTATCCACTACAGTGATGTGTCCTTGGTTCTCTACTAGCTCAGTCCTGGATTAAGACATTCTCCAATTCTTGAGAATACCATGTGGCCTGGATGTTTTTTTTTTTTTTTTTTT
>PVLD010022912.1:0-28413 GCA_004027595.1 Dinomys branickii | reverse complement strand
CGGCCCTCTGCTCCACCACCATCTCGCCGCTCAGAAGAGCCACCTGGTGGCCTTCTTTGGAGAGCTCTGCTGCCAGCCAACTGGCTGTTTTGCGGGTCTAAAGTGGAGATTTTAAAAGAAAAGCCATACAAAAATCAAGCAAAGATCCCTACCAAAACATGATTTATCACAATTAAAATATAAGCCTGATTAATTAGCTGAGCAGATGAAGATTAAAGTTTCTCACACACAGAATTTTAGCTACATGATTTGTTTAGATGAATTAACTCTTCTTTTTCCTCTAGAAGATGGTACATTGACCCAAAGATCTGCATTGCTAAATAGTCCATAACCTTAAGGTTTAAATATTATCTCATTGGATGTTATTTAGATTTTTATTTTCCTCAAGAAGTTTCTAAGAAGTGGACTCAAAGAAGGATTAGTTCATCACAAGGTCTTCCCCTTAAAGTCAACAACCTAAGATTATGCAAGGGAAGGGGGGGATGAGTCTGGTTTTCACGTACTGTAATCTGACCTCCTAAGGAGGCAGTGGGGCTGGCTGGGCTAGGGACGGGCGGCCCCCGCAGGCCCCTGCTACTCACGTGGCAGAAGATCATGGCTTGAGCGATGGTGATGGCCCCATAGAGGTTGCACAAGGCCTGGAACTTCTCGTCTCTGTTGCTGCACAGGACGTAGTACTGCTTGATGGTGTCCAGAGTCTCCTCCTCGCGCTTCAGCTTGATGATGTTGGGGTCCGGGACCACCTTCTGGGCAAACTTCCACACAGAGTCCTCGAAGGTGGCGGAGAACAGCAGCATCTGGCAGTTCCTGGGCAGCATCCTGCAAGGCCCCGGGGTCACCACCAGGAGCACGAGCCCGGCACCCCGGCCCTGACGGGCTCCGACCACAGCAAGCTCGAGGGGCCCCCCCGAGAGGCTGGGCCGGGGAGAAGCAGCACACACGGGAGGCACGGGGACCTAGGACTCCTGTCCCGGCCCGGGCTGGGAGTCTGGTCAGTGATGTAGAAGGGACCCACAAACCAACACTGCTGCTGGCCCAGAGGACAGAGCCCCCCAGATGTAAGAGGAGGCCCTGGAAGCTCCTCCCGGCCCTGGCCCGAGCGCCTACCTCTGGATGCGGATGCTCTGATCCTGGTGGCCCTGCGTAGCTATCATCACGTCGGCTTCATCCAGCACAAACACCTTGATCCTCTTGGGGTCAATGAACTTGAGCTTGGAGCACCAGTCCAGGACGGTCCCAGGGGTGCCAATGACAATCTGCTCACTGATCTTCTGACCTCTTTCCACTGTGGAGATAAGATGTTTGCTGTGGGTGTTTCCAAGGCAAAGCCAGCTCTAGAAATCAAAGCTTGGCCTGTACTTCTATGACTAGCAGAACAAGCTAACTCCAGATTTCAAAATATGAAAGTTCTACCCTCAAGCCCCCCCTGCTTTCTTCAACTGTGACATGGGTAGAATGACATGTGACTCAGTGACCTCTGCTCAGCACCAAATTCCACATGGAGGACCCTCAGCAGATGTCACTTCCCTTACACTTTCTCCTATAATTTCACATCACACAAGTCTCCCATCTTGGCAGTGATTTTTTTGCTTTGGTCTCTAGTGATTCCACTCATGTTGGCTAGTTTTTCTAAGTACAAAATTTTTTATTTAAAAAATACTACAGTACTCTCAAACTTGTTTCAACCAGCCTGCTGGGTTACACGGTAAGACCCCACCTCAAAAAAAAGAAGAAGAGGAAACGTAAAAGGATGTCTTCTGTACATGTACTAATACCCCATGATGAAAGTTTTCATTAGTACTGCCAACATATACTAGTAAAAATTTTAAAAATTGAAACTCGCTCTTGACAGCAGCATTTGCTAAGTCTGACGTACATACTACATTACTCTCAAACTCTCAAGCTGGTTAAGTTGCAACTGATACAACCATATATCAAAATTACTATTGCATATAACCTCTGAACAATGCTTCCAAGTATCAGAAATTTTTCACTGTACACACATGTAACTCACCTACAAAATATGATGCACCTAATAGATGACACCAATAAAGTATGAAAATAATAATCTCAAAATATATATATAGCAATGGTATATACATATAGAACATATATACAAATACCCATATAATTAACAGAGTAATAGAGCACTCCTGGGTTCCAACTCCTATAACAAAAAAAAGTAGCGTCCCAGTGCCCATTGCCTGTCCATAACACCAAACGGCTCCCAAACACTAAGTCAAATCCGTTAGCTGCCCCCCACACACAGTGAAGGCCGAGACCTTCGCTCGCGTACTTAGGTCTGCTGGTTTGGGAACACCCAACCTCACAATTTGTGGATAGAGTGCTTTTGCTACTTTTGCCAAAATGTAGTTACTTTCTTCAGAAAAAGCCCGTTTTTATTATTTGTATGGTGAAATATACTATCCAATTTCATTTGTAAACTGATAGGCAACCTACAGATATTCCAGTTGAGAATTTGATATATGCTTTTTGAAAATGTTATAGTTTGTGTCTGGACATCCCACCAAAGCCTCATGCAGTCATGGGGCGGTGCTTTTAGAGTCTATGATAAACCCAGGATCCAATGCTGGGACTCGGTGAGAGCTACACCCGCCCTGGGGCAGGCAGTTTGGATGTAAAGTCAGGGAGGGAAGGAGGCTGCTTGTCACTGCTCCTCCCCTTGAGCTCTTGTTGCTTTTGCTCTTTTCCACCGCCATGGACTGCTGCCCTCCACCATGGGCCACTCTGCCTTGGAGCCAGCTGAGTATGGACTGAAACCTCCACAAACTGTGAGCTAAATAATAAACCTTTCCTTTCTTAATTTTGGGTCTCAGGTATTTTGTCTCAGCAACGAGAGAAAAGTAACCAAGACAGAAAATCATCAGAGAAAGCTTGGGAATGGGAGAAAAAAACTGTCTCCTCAATGAAAGAAACAATCAACTACATTTGTTATCATTATAATACTTGAGAGCTATCTAGAGAAAAGCCTGAATTTTATAAAAGTTATAAGTGCTATCAGGAGAGTCTCCCCATGTATGTAAACTTGAATTTGGTTGTGGTATTAACACCTGCAATTCAGTTTTTCTTGTTTTGTTTGTTGAAAGTCTCACCGTGTTATCCACAATGGCCTTGAACTTGCTGCATAGTCCAGGCTGGCCTCAAATTCATAATAATCCCCCTACCTCAGCCTCCTCAATGCGGGGATTACATGTATGCGCCACCATGTATGGGCAACTACCTTAATTACCATTTGTTAAGTCTGGGTGTAGCATTCATAAAGACATTATTATTTTTTGTTTGTTTGCTATGTAGTCCAGGTTGGCCTTGAACTTGCATTAATCCTCCAGTCTTAACCTGCTGAGTGTGTCGACCACCATGCCTAGCTATTATTGAGTTACACATAAAGGCAAAGACTATCACTGAGCTACATTTTTTTTAAATTAGTAAATACGATTTTTAAAGATGTTCCTCCTGGGCTCCTCTAGGCAATGCCCAACTGTGGTCAACGAGCCAGCACCCACGTCCCTGCCCACCAGGAGGGCGCACCGCATTCCCGACTTGCTGGTGCTGGCCACCATCGGACACCGACTTCTGCCCAACTGAGTGGGCACAGGTTTCCACCTATGGACTTCCCCACAGACCAACAAGGTGCGGCATCTTTTCATGATACTCTGGTAGCCACCTGAATTCCTGAGGAGCTGATTTCAACTGGGGTTCTTTTGTTCAATTTCCTAGGAGACTGCTTGGTTTTTCCTGATTTGTGGAAGGTTTTTTAATACTGATAACCTTTTTCTAATGAGTCTTCAAAACCTCTTCCCCCTTCATTATAACCCATACGTTCTACATGACCCTCTACAGAACACACAGAAGAAAAAACTGGAGGGGTTTTTTGACTACAGTCAGTGAAGTGTACATTCTCCATTTCTTTCTCTTTTTTTTTTTGCTTTTTTTTACATTAAAGAGGAAAAAGACACCAAAATTTCAAAACAAGGTAATAGGCGGGTAACAATGGTTAATACATTGTGTATTGTTGTCTTTAAATTAGTTACTCAGAGTACAAGATACCACTGTCCAAACAATATTAGCATAAACCTTTCTTTTCAATTAACTAAGAGAAATTAGTAGTAGAACTATCTTAACTTTTATATATATATTTTTTATCTCTTCCCTTCCTTTTCTCCATTCCCCCATCCCAGTTCTCTTTCCTTTCGAAGTTTCTTCCCATTTTACAGTATCTATTGTACCTTTTGGATCTTATTTACTTTTTCAGCTTCTCACACTAAGACAATATGACATTTACATATGTGCATCTGGTTTATTTCTCCAGTTGCATCCATTTACCTGTAAGTCTCTATCCTTCTTTATGGCTGAATAGTACTCCATTATATAAAAAGATCACATCTTTTTTATCCATTCCTCAGTTGATGGGCATTTGGGTTGTTTCCAAGATCTAGCTATTACAAATTGTGCTGCTATAAACGTGGGTGCATATATATCACTGTGGTATCATGTTTTTAATTCTTCTGGGAAGACACCCAGCAGAGGAATAGCTGAGTCAAATGGGACCTCCAATCCTACTTTTTTTGGAGAAATCTCCACACTGATTTCCACAGTAGCTCTACCAGTCTACACTCTCACCAGCAGTGGAGAAGGCTTCCTTTTGCCCCACGGCCCCTGCAGCACTTGCTGATGCCTTGATGACAGCCATTCTCTCTGGGCTGAGATAGACCCTCAGTGTTGTTTTAATTTGTATCCTTCGAATGACCAGTAATGCTGAACATTTTTTCATGTATTTATCTGCTGTTTGTATTTCTTCATCTGAAAAGTGTGTATTCATCTCAGATGCCCATTTTTGGATTGGGTCTTTAAATTTGGGAGGTCTAATTATTTTGAGTTTTATAATGTTCTCAATAGTAATCCTTTGTCTGAGGAACAGCCAGCAAACATTTTTCCCCACATTGTGGGTTGTCCTCTTCCCTCTGTCGGTGGTTTCTCTTGCTGTGCAAAAGCTTTCTAATAAGATGAGATTCCAGTTCTGGATTCTTTGTGATAGTTCCTGTGTAACTGGGGATTTTATTCATAAAGTTTTTACCTACACCAATGTCTTCAAGAGTTTTACCTAGTCTATTTTCCAGCAGATTTAATGTTTCTGTTTTAACATTTTGATTTTTGATCCATTTCAGATTTAGTTTAGTGCATGGTGAAAGATATAGGTCCAGTTTTAATTTCTGGCATGTGCAGTGCCAGTGTTTCCAGCACCATTTATTAAAGAGGCTCTATTTCTTCCAGTGAAGGTGTTTGGCACTTTTGTCAAAGATAAGGTGGGCTGAGTGTGTCTGGAGTTGTTTCTGCATTTTCTAATCTGTTCCACTGTTCTTTGGTCTTTTTTTTTTTCCAGTACCACGCTGTTTTTATCACAGTACCTCTGTACTGTCATTTCAAGTCAGGGATTAAGATGCCCCCTGCCTTGCCTTTGTTGCCCAGAACTGCCTTTGCTGTTCTAGGTCTCTTCTGGTTCCAAATGCATTTTGGGATTGTTCTCTCTCATTCTGTGAGATGTGCTGTTGGAATTTTGATCAGGACTGCATTCAATCTGTGTAACAGCTTTTGAAGTATGCCCATTTCACTATATTCATTCTTCCTACCCAAGGGCAGGGGATATCTTTCCATTTTCTGTTATCTGCTTCATTTCCTTTTTCAGAATACTATAGTTGGCAATGTAGAGGTCTTTTACATCCTTCACTAGGTTGATTCCTAGATTATTTCGTTTTTCTGGATCTCCCAGTTTTTTCTTTACTAAGCTAAAGTGCTTAGTGCTTAGCTAAGTGCTTACTGCTAAAGGAATCTGACCCCAACCTGCCACCCCAGTCCTGCTAATCTAAGCAAGTTCCAGAACGCAGAATTCTGTCTTTTTAGTGAAGAACTCCAGATGCAGACCTGCAGTATAGGAGGCTGAGGCAGGAGGATCACAAGTTCAAACCTAACCTGGAGAACTTAGTAAGAGCTTATTTTAAAAGAGGGGGGTCGCTGGGGATATAGCTCAGTGTAAAGACATTGGGTTCAATTCCCAGTACATGAGAAATAAACCCCAGAGCCTTGCAGAGTTTTCACTGTTGAACAACTTAAAATCTTAAGACTGAAGAGGAGAGGCGGGCTGGGGAGTAGCTCAGTGGTGGGCTGTCTGATTAGCCAGGTAAGGTGGGTCTGCGCCCTAGAACTGGGGGGCCCTGGAGAGCAGTGTGAGCAAATCAGCAGGCGCAGAACCCCTCATTTAGCAAGCTATTTAATACCCTCCTGGACTCTGACTGAGACATGCCACTCGGACTTGCGTCCATTTCTCTGACACAGTTCTCTGCACCTTGTTGATACAGCCTTAGTGTCTTTTTTTGTATTGTACACCTTGTTCATACAGCACTGTAATTTTTGCTGATTGTACTGTACAGTACTATAGTTTTATGTTTTGTTATACACTGTAGTACTACATGTAAGAGCTATACAAATAAAAGCCAAGTCATACAGTCAAGAGTTTCCTTTGACCCTTTCCTTTTTTTGAGACAGGGTCTCAACTATGTGGTTCAGGCTGGCCTTGAACTCATTATGTAGCCCAGGCTGCCCTTGAACTCACGGCAATCCTCCTACCTCAGCCTCCCAAGTGCTGGGATTACAGGTGTGCACCACCACGCCCGGCCTCCTTTGACCATTTCTTTGTTCTAAATATCATGATGTATACAGCACATGTAATTCCTCATATCAAGTTGCAGGAATGGAACTCAGCCATTAAACGAGGAATGTCTGTATTTAAACGGATTCGCTGAGAGCAATGCAATAGGGCACTAGGGTCAGTCTGAACTAACAGCTGAATGCAGCACCACGTCCTCACAATTGATACCCAGCACCCCACCCCGCTCAGATTGCACCCCGTGCACTCACGTTTATTGCCTCGAACAGCATAAGCGAGCTTGAGCTCCGGGTAAAACTTGCCCATCTGCTCAATCACTTTTCCCGTCTGAAGCGCCAGCTCGTATGTTGGGGAAAGGCACAGACACTGATGGAGAAACCAGAAAGGATGAATCTAGTAAGACTACAGGCTTGACCAGCACAGGCAACCAAAACTACACCCTCCTCAGCCAGGCCCTCCTTTTGGCAGTGGACCAAGCCTCCAGGAGAGAGCTCTGGCTTGCTGGGAGCACTGGCTTGCTTGGGGCTTCGGCTTCCACGTGAATTCTGCCTGGCGGGCCCGGGTGCATGTACCCTCCCCCCGAGGGGTCGGCAGGTGCCCCCCAGGCAGGCGAGTCAGGGCCCCGCCGCACCCACCTGAGGGTGTCTATCTGTTGGTTCCACTCGGCTGAGCATGGCCAGGACGAAGGCAGCTGTCTTCCCAGTGCCAGACTGAGACTGGGCGATCAGGTTCTGTGGGCTGGACGGGGGAGCGACAGAAAGGGAAAGGTTACTGGCTAAACGATGGGCACGAAGCTGTTCACTGTGAGGAAGGGACATTTTCTTCATTTTATATGTTTTACCCCATTTTTTGGCACTGAGCACAAATTACAAGAAAACATTTTTATAGGTCATAAAAAATCAGCTTTAATATAAAAGAAATGATGACTATTGTAGGTAGGTTCACACACAACAGTGCCCCTTCTCGACTCTAGCACAGAACGCCCTTGTTTCGCGCCCAGGCGCAGGGGCATCAGGAACACCCGACCCGGAGGGACGCAGTGCCTCGTGCACCCCGCAGCACCTCCCGCTGAGCCGTGCGCACCCCTAGGACTCGGCCCCTTCTGCACGTTCACCTTTCCTACTGCCATGGAGATGTAAGTAACCAGCCTGCACCCAACTTCATGTGACCCCACTGCCACGGGGATTGGCGGCATTAGACATTAAAAAACGGGGCAAAGAAACCTAAGGGGACAAGACCCCCAGGTTGTAGCTCACTCCTAGCAGGCAGGAGAGACAGGAAAGAAAGGAAGGTTTTACAGGGTTCTGACTATTGACCAGACCCATGTTTTGTTTTTTTTCTATTTCCTGGGCGGATGGAGAAAAAAGTAAGGAAGAAAGAGAAAGAGGAGGATGGAAGCAAGGGGAGGGAGGGAGGGCAGGAGGGAGGGGGAAGAGAGAAGGAAGAAAATGCACTGAGGTGCTGCTTGTCAGGTAAGGCTACAGAGGCACTCTGGGCATCATTCTTCGCATCCTTTCTGCAGGGCTCAAACATGTCAAAATAATTTTCTCTGGTGGTGCTGGAGACTGAACCCAGGGGCTCCACACTAAGCTACACCCCCCACCCCCGCCCCACAGGGTCTCCCTAGTAAGTCAGGCTGGCCTCAAACTGGAGGTGAGCCTCCTGCTTTCCAAGTGCTGGGACTACAGGGGTGTGTCACCACACTTGGCCCTCAGCCCTTTTATTTTTTAAATAAAAAATAGATATTAAATATTAATGATGGTGTCTCTGAAGCACACACACACAAAAAGCAGGGCAGAACAAGGAGCAAAGCAGAGCAAAGCGACCTTTGCAGCATTGTCAGCCCCAGGTCCAGGACCGGCTCTGCAGCACCAGCTCTGCAGGCAGAGCAGACACACGGGCTGAGTCGCTTCTGGGCACACACTTAACGTGGCACCTTCCTGTGTATTTGGCTCTCAGGACCTGGCTGGGAGGCTGCCTGCCTCACTCTGGGGCACTCAGGCCATGTATTAGGTAGGAGTGATCAGGGATCAAGATCAGAGGTCTGGGCCATTTGGTTCTGGGACTCCAGCTGAGGCAGCTAAAGGTCAGGGCTCAGACAAGGAAGCCAAAGCCACTCAGGTCTACGGTCCAACAGAGAGGGCCAGAGGCAACTGAGGGCGTCCTAATTATTGATCCTAGGATGGAACCCAGTGGGAACCAGGTTGCTCAGCATTAGTGCTCTAACAACCCAGCCCTTTTTTTTTTTTTTTTTTGCGGTACTGGGGATCGAACTCAGGACCCTGCGCTTGCTAGGCAAGCGCTTATTCCACTGAGCTATATCCCCAGCCCACCCAGCCCTTTTTTTGAGACAAGGTCTTGCTAAATTGCCCAGGCTCGGCTCAGACTTGCAACCCTCCTGCCTCAGCCCCAAAGAGGGCTAAGATGATGGAGTGTACTACCATACCAGGCCCAGCTTCAAATCATTTCTGAAAAGTCAATTTTTAATATTACATAAAACAAAGCACTGTCATTATTGGTTTTTACTTTTAAGTGGAAAAGATAGGAACTGTATCCAAATCCACGATTTTCTCTGCAACTGCCAAGCTACTTGCCTGAAACATATCCCCTAAGCAGCCTACTTAGTACTTAGCAACAGTAACAGCTGTTCATGGTGACATTAGTAAACCAGCTTTGAAAGGTCACTTGGGTCCTCACTCACGGTTCAGCGAGCATCATGGGTAATGCGTTCTCTTGTATCTTGGAAGGTCGATTAAAGCCCATGGCATAGACTCCCTGGAGAAGCTGTGGCTTCCTAGGAGAAAAAAGAGACATAGGATGGATTTCAGTAGCTGAAATTGTTTTAAGGCTCATAATCCTATCTTCCCTCATGTCTTTTTAAAGAGAACAAAAACTAAAACAAAATTTCAAAACAAAATAGGAGGGGAACAATGGTTAACACATTGTATATTGTTATCTTTAAATTAGTTACTCAGAGTTTAAGACATTGGCATTTAATTGTCCAAACATTATTAGTACAAACCTTTCTTTTCAATGTACTGAGAGAAATTAGTAGTATAACTACCTTATCTATATATTTTGCTCTTCCCTTCTTTCTCTATTCCCCCATCCCAGTTTATTTTTGCCTTTATGTCTTACAAGAATGATGCCTTGTACCTCTATCAGACATTTTTTAATGCCTTGAAAACACTAAAACCAACTCAAGCTAAGTGTGGCAGCACATGCCCAAAATCACAGCACTCTGGGAGACTGAGCCAGAGGATGGCAAGTTTGAGGCCAGCCTGGGCAACTTAGTGACTTAGCGAAACTGCTAGGCTGGTGGCACATGCTTGTAATTCCAGAACTTAGGAGGCTGAGGCAGGAGGATGGCTGCTGCAAGTTCAAGGCCAGCCTGGGCTACATGGTGAGTTCCTGAAAAAAAGAAGAGGAGGAGGAGGAAGAAGAAAAGCCAATTTTAAGTCTGAAAAACCAATACTTCTCTAAGTTTCTCCTAGAGATTAACAGGTAAAAGGTAAATTCTTCTGGCACATATCAGTTCTCAAACACAAAGTGAAAAAAGAAATAACTGGTGTCTTCTGTTGATGGGAAAAGGCCATTTCTGACCTGGCGTCATGGAGACAAAGCCGCCAGCCAGTCAGGACTTGGGCACTCTAAGGGCTTCCACTGACCCATCACTTTTACTTTACAGATCTCAGTTCTTTTTTAAAGTTTGGTGTCTGGAGATAAGGTCTGAACATGTAGTTCAACCAAGGTGGCTTTGATCACTGTTTGTTTTTTGTTTTTTGTTTTTGTGGTGCTGGGACTCAAAACTCAGGACCTTGTGCTTGCCAGACAGGCACTTATGCCACTGAGATATATCCCTGACCCCCTAGGGTGGCTTTGAAATTGAGGTGATCCTCCTTCCTCAGCTTTACTAACGCTGGGATGACAGGCATAGGTCATCACGCCTGGCCTAGATCTCAAATCTTTTAAGAATAAAAATTCCAAGTATTTTAGGTGACAGACTAAGGTTCTAATCTTTGTTTCCTTAGCTTCCAACAACTAACTCAGAGAGAACCTACCCTTCAAAGAGGACAATTTGCCAGTGGCTGAACTGAGAGCCCAACTCTTTTAAATGAAAGGAACCTAAAAATACCCACTGATCTTGGAAGGACAAAATCTCTATCTCAGGAAATAATAGAGCGCATCTAGCTGCCCTGGTAAGTCTAAGAGCACAAGCAGGGATGACAGATGTGGTGAATAAAGTCCCGGATAGGGAAATACACGGGGAAAAGTCTGATTTCCTGAAAGCCCTAAACATTACACTTGCAAAATTACTTTACTGACAACTAGTCAGCTCTTATTCTCAGTGTCTCTTAGTCAGTACCAGCAGGAATGTAGTCTCTGTGTGCCCACTAAGCACATCACGCTACAGATTTTATTCAACAATGGCAAGTAATCCATTTATTTTACCATACTCTTACTCCCTAGTTATTTTCTATGATTTGGATCCTGCTGGGCAGTAAGAATGGTAGCTATGTGTTGGCTCCTCCAAACTGCCAGCACAGTGGCTCATGTTAACCCAACCACCTGTGTATACCACTTTACTAACTGAAGGAAACAAAACACGTGGTATGGACCTTCCTAATTCTCTGCCTTTTAAACTAATGATATTGAAAGTCCTTTTTCAGCACCGTGCCGTAAATATGCCCTCTGTGAGGCTTACTTCTAGGTTCTGGATTTTTTAAAAATTGGTACTGTCAAAAGTTGCTTTCCCCTCCTGGTAACAGGGATGTGGACTCCTTTAACGTACTTTTTAAAAGCAGTTAATACAGTTAATAAATCCTTCTTAAGAATGTAAACCCCGTGAGCTGGGTCTGGTGGCACACAGCTGTAAGGCTGGAATCCCACCGCTCAGGAGGCTGAGGGAGGAGGACTGTCATGAGTTCAAAGCCAGCCTGGGCTACATAAGAAAGTACAAGGCCAATCTAAACTACATAGTGAAAAAAAAAAAAAAAAAAACTACATAGTGAGACCTCGTCTTTATTTATTTATTTTTTTGCAGTACCAGGGATTGAACTCAGGACACTGTGCTTGCCAGGCAGGCGCTTAAGCCACTGAGCCACATCCCCAGCCCGAGACCTCGTCTTTAAAAAAGAAAAGAGGAGAACTGGGTTGCCAAGAGAGGGGCAGAGGACTGTCACTGTGACGCTGCTCACACGCCTTCACTCTGCATGTGTTTGTATGTGTGTGTGTGCTGCTGGAGATGGAACCCAGGTGCGGGAGGCAGGCACGGTGCCACTGCGCCGTACCCATGCTTGGCCCACTTTTCTGCTTCTGCATCAAATGAATTACTATTTACTCCAAGTAAGTACTCTGAACTATTTTAGGCCACTGTAAGCGCTTTTAGTGGTTGCTCTCACCCTGCAGTGCATACTTCTTTTTCCTACCTGAGTAAATGTAAAACCTCACTACCTCTAAAATAAGTAAATAAAAATTTAAAAAGCAAAAACAAGAAGTCGTCCGATGAGACTGTCTGCGATACTAAATTTTACCCAGAGGGACTAGACAGGAAGAGCTGTTGAGAGCAATGAACACTCACAGGCGGAGCTCCTCGAAAGACTTCACCGAGTAGAGCGGGGAGCTGGGGTCCCGCTGCAGGACTTCCACTTGGTTTGTGTTATCCACAAGGTTGCTTCTGATCAGCTTGTTGAGTAAAGACTGGGCGGCTCTGTCCTCTGTCCAAGAAACCAGTAGATTTTGTAGCTACATCAAAGCAAGCCCACCCTGTGAAAGTGCTCCATCTCCCTCAGCCCCGGCACCAGGCAGCCAGGCATGGCTGGACAAAACACCCACACTGGCAATTCTCCCTTTAACTTTTTAATTGTTGGTACTAGGACTGAACCCAGGACCTCTGCACTGAGTTACAGCCCCAGCCTTGCTTTATTTTTTATTTCCAAATAGGGTCTCACTAAATGGCTAAAACTGCCCAGGCGGGGACAGGGCTTCCGATGCCTCAGCCTCTCAAGAGTGGCAGGATTATAGGCAGCACCCCTGCGCCCAACTCCTCTTACATTCTTGACTACAAGGCCCAAGTGGGCGGATGGATGCAACAGGGCTTCTCTTTTCCGTAGTTTCTTAATTCATCTCACTCCTGAAACCTCATGCCACCTTCTCTCTTCGCTAGCCTTTAAGTCCTCCGCATTCTCACTGTAGACCTCGGCTGCACCCCTGCCTGCGCAGGCCCAGCCCCGCCTGTGCACAGGGCCTCGCTCTCTGCACTGCCTCCGCGCACCATCCCCACTCCCCTCACTGGGCCACTCCCCCAGCCCCTGAGCCTGTCTCATCATCTCTGTGCAAACCTGCTTCCTCCCATTCACTGCCCCGCCTTCTGGAACACTCTCGGGAAGGGTCTGTACTCACTTCCTCTCCCTCCCTTTGCTGTTCAGTGTACACCCTCAAAAGCCCTGGCTAAGGTCCTCAATGATTTCCACATGCCAAACTGATCCAGTGGTCAATTTGTTGTTTATTTTTCTTTGAGATGGAATCTTGCTATGTGGGCCCAAGCTGGCCTCAAAATTGCAATCCTCCTGCCTCAGCCTCTCAAACAGCTGAGAGCACAGGAATACACAATGCACCTGGCACTAGTTATTCCCTTAATTGTCCTGTTACCACTAGCTGACATGCTACTTTGGACACACTTCCAGTGGCGTCCAGGACACAGCACTTGTGACCAGCACTCTGTCTCCCTATGGCTCTTCTCCAGTCTCTTTGGTGGAGCCCCTCATCCTCTCAGCTGTAACTCAGCACCTCCAGCTCCAGGAAGGCAAGGCGGGGCTCAGGTTCCGCCCCAGCCACAGGGCTTGGAGTGGTTACCTTTCTCCTCTTCATCTGTCTTCTCTCCGGTGGGACTGGTTTTGACAACACCTACAGAAAAAAACAGCTGTCATAAGAAAGACAATTTTTAAATCCACCTAAAAGGTGGAACAACAAAAACACTAAAACTTGCTTCAGTGGCCCAAATGTACAAATGGGCATTTCTTTGTATTTAATGGATTGTACTTCTAGAAAGTTTTTAAGCACGTAAGAAATATTTTTCACTTGACTGACTTAAAATATAGCCTTCAATCAGCAAACACAACTGACTATTTTTTACCTATCAGAATGGCCAAATTCTAAATGTTTGATTAAAAATAAGTAAGTCTACCAGGCGTGGTGGCACATGCCTGTAATCCCAGCACTTGAGAGGCTGAGGCAGGGGGATCACTGCAAGTTCGAGGCCAGCCTGGGATACAAAGTGAACTCAAGGCCAGCCTGAGCTGCACAGTGAGACACTGTCTCAAAAAGACAAAAAAACAAAACAAAAAATAGGTAAGTCTGATTAAACACTCGTGATGAAGCCACAGAGAGACAGTTACATGTGGTGCTGCTAGTAATATAAATTGATACGACATTTATGGATGGAGGGTATTCTGAGTACACCTATAAAAACTGCAAATGCATATGCCTTCCTCCTATACATCTGTTGGGACTTTATCCCACAAAAACACTGCACACATAATAAAAAAAATTTAAATTCATGGTTATTCCATAAAGCACTGTTTTATTATAAGAGCACAAGAATGGGACAAACCTAACCACCTAACAATAGATGATTGGTTAAATTATGTTTCACACAATACAGTACCATGTAGTTATAAAACAGAGAAAATACTATGTTCTCGCATATAAATCTTTTCTTCTCTTTTTTGAGACAGGGTCTTGCTATGTAGTTCAGGATAGCTTTGAACTATGTAGCCCAGGCTGGCCTTGAACTCATGGCAATCCTCCTGCCTCAGCCTCTTGAGTGCAGGGATTACAGGCATGGGCCACCATGCCTGGCTTGAGAATCAATGTTTGTACTGTTTGCTTTGTGTAACAAAACTATGCAAGAATGCCAAAAGTCCAGGAACAGTGGTCACTCACAAGATGAGGTGTTATGAGCCTAACTGTGTCTTTCTGAAATCCCTATGCTCATGTTCTACCTCCCGTACCTGAGAATGCAACCTCATTTGGGAATGGGGTGATCGTGGGTATAATGAGTTAAGCTAAGGTTTCTAAAGTGAGTGTCCCCAACCCGTAG
Organism: Dinomys branickii; assembly: GCA_004027595.1. Classification (NCBI taxonomy): domain Eukaryota; kingdom Metazoa; phylum Chordata; class Mammalia; order Rodentia; family Dinomyidae; genus Dinomys; species Dinomys branickii. Next base: position 13,630 of record PVLD010022912.1, on the reverse strand, counting down.
GAGGAAGCCCAGTACCAATCTCTGGCCTGTTAGGAACCAGGCCACACAACAGGAGTTGAGCAGCATGTGAACCAACAACCTTTATATTTACAACCCTGGGGGATGTTTGAAGCATCCTGAAACCATACTCTCCCCCTTCTCATGGGAAAACTGTCTTCCACGAAACTCGTTCCTCACACCAAAAGGGCAAAAAGTTTGGAGACTACTGCTTGAGTGCGTGCCCTACTCCAACATGACTGGTGGCAAGGGCAGACTGCCACCTGTTGTGTATGTGACTCTATAACTGGTTTTTTCTTTGTTTTTTGAGACAAGGTCTCACTTATGGTAGTTCAGGCTGGCCTTGAACTTACTATGTAGTCTCGGCTGGCCCTGACTCATGGCGATCTTCCTCCCTTAGCCTCCCAGGGAGTGCTGAGATTAGAGGTATCTGCCATCATTCTCAGTAAATACTGACTAATTTTAAAGTTTAGAAAAGCAAAAACAAAAAACCTCCTAACAATAGGACTGGGTCCTTATAGAAGGGAAAACTGAGGGCTGAGATGTACCTCAGTGAGAGAGCACTTACCTACTGTACCTAAGGCCCTGGGTTCGGCCCCCAGCACCACAAGAGGTAGCACTGTTGGGCACCAGATGCGCACCCAGGGCCACTATGGGAAGATGAGAGCAGAGACAGGGGACATGCGGTTATAAACCATGCAGCCCCCAACTGCAGCGAACCAGAGAACAGGGGAGGGCCTGGAGCAGGGTCCTCCTCCCTGCCTGGGAGATGGCCAACCTCGAGGACACCTCGGCTTTGCAAACGCTGAGCTGACACGCTGCTACTCCTCACCACCCCCTAGCTTCGTGGCGCTTCACTGGGACACCCCTGCAAACAACCACATGCAATGCTGGGGGTGAGACCTCGCACCTTTTTATTCTGAGTGTGGAACCAAGATTCAAGTTTTTAAAAATTTAAAAATATTTCAAGATAACAGCAGTAAGTAAATAAGTCCAACAGTAACTCTTGATCTTAAGCGAATCAGGGGTTAGGAAAATCCAGAAAATGGACATTTCGCCCCTTCAGCAATGAAATCTAATTTCAGGCGCTAGGCTCCAATGCTGTCTTTTGCCCCTAAAGGAAAGCACTCTCACTGCAGCAGTGAGGGCAAAACAGGCACGTGTGTAACTTGTACCTGGGCTCAGGCACTGGTGACTCACCATTGGTATCTGGTTTGACTTTCTCTTCTTTGATCTGCAAACTGCTCATCTAAATAGGAACAAAAGGAGAAAGAGTAAGCGAAGGCCAAGGCCCCAGGCAAAGAAGGGCTGGGCCAGGAAGAGCTCCCCAGGGACAGTCCAGCAAGCACACTCAGGGAAGTGGTCTGTTCTGCTCAATGCAGAATTGCTAAAAGCCTCAGCAAAAACAGCCTGGGGCTGGGGTGCTAAAAGTTAGCACAGAGATGTACCTCTGTGCTCCCTGAGTTTAATCTACAGAACTGGAAAAAAAATTTTTTTCAACCAATTAACTTCCCATGATCCGTGGTTCTCGATTCACTCTGAGCAAAGAGCATTCTGATGATCAACCCTGCCTCTCCCAGAAGGCATTGTCTTGACAAAGGGCAGAGCGAAAGTGCACAGTCCTAAGTGATTTTAAAAAAGGAGTGAGCTAGGCCTGGTGGTACATGTCTAAAATCCCAGTGCTGGGGCAGCTGAGGCCGGAAGCTCATCACAAATTTGAAGCCATCCTGGACTACATAGTGAATTAACTGCATAATGAGAACCTGTCTCAAAAAACAAAACAAAACACACCCCCCCACACACACAAACTACAAAGCTACTGTGAGAAAAAAACTGGAAGATAGAACAGGTAGAACTCTTGACACAGGTACAGGGAAAGGCTTTATGAACAAGCATAGCACAGACTGAAAAAAACAGACTCGAGGATCAAGGAAGCAGATTAGAACATGCAGAAACAACTCTACATATTCAGCCTCTCTATCTTTGACAAAGGGGCCAAACATCTTCACTGGAAAATAGCTTTTTTAGTAAACAGTGCTGGGGCTTTCCACATGCCAAAGATTAAAACTATACCCATATCTTTCACCATGTACTAAAAACCAAAATGCATCAAAGATCTAAATATTAAAACAGAAACACTAAATCTGCTGTAGATGGAACAGGTAGAGCTCTTGAAGACACTGGTATAGGCAAAGACTTTATGAACAAACTTCTGATTGCATAGGAAATATCATACACACACAAAAACCCAACAAATGGGATCTCATCTTATTAAAAAGCTTTTCTAGGCTGAGCATGGTGGCATATGTCTGTAAAAATCCCAGGACTTGGGAGGCTGAGGCAGGAGGATCACTCCAAGTTTGAGGCCAACTTAGGTTAGGCGGGCCTCGCTCAAAGTGAGTTCAAGGCCAGCCTGAATTGCAAAGTGAAACCCTGTCTCTGGGAAAAAAATTTTGGCAGCTGTAGCTCAAAGGACTACTATCTAGAATATATAAAGAAAAAAAAAAAAGAGACCCTTCCAAATTTAAAGACCCAATCCAAAAATAGGCATCTGAAATGAACAGATACTTCTCAACTGAAAAAGTAGAAACAGCACATAAATACACAAAAAAATGTTTAACATCGCGGTAATTTGAGAGATGCAATGCTGAGATTCCACCTCACTCCAGTAAGAATGGCTATTATCAAGAAATCAGCCAAGGGCTGGCGATATAGTTCAGCAGCACAGGGCCTGCCAGGCAATTACAAGGTCTCGAATTCGATTCTTGATACCAAAAAAAAAAAAGAAAGAAAGAAATCAGGTAATATATACTAGGGAAAAAGGAACCTTTGTCCACTGTTGATGGGAGTATAGACTGGTGCAACCATTGTGGAAATCAGTGTAGAAATTCCTCAAAAAACTAAAACTAGAGGTTCCATTTGACCCAGCTATTCCCCTTCTTGGTATCTTCCAGAAAGAGAAGCATCATACCACAGCAATATATGCACACTGATATTTATAGTGGCACAGTGTGTAACGGCTAAATCTTGGAAACAGCCCAGTGCCCATTAACTGATGAATGGATAAAGAAGATGTGGCTTTTTTATACAATGGAGTCCTACTCTGCTGTAAAGAATGATAAGCTTGAGACATTTGTATCTAAATGGATGCACCTTGAGACCATATTCTTTTTTTTTTGAGGAACCGGGGATTGAACTCAGGACCTTGTGCTTGCCAAGCAGGTGCTTATTCCACTGAGCTATATCTCCAACCACGACACCATATTCTTAAGTGAAATAAACTGGACACACGTGTTCAAATATCTCATACTTTCTCCGGTGTGAGAAACCGAAGGTATAAATAAGGACCAAAGTATGTAATAGATATTGGGAAATGGGAAGAAAATGTTCAAATGAGAAAGGAACAAGGGAGGGGGAGGGGGGAGAGAAAGAAGGGTCAAGAAAAAAGTGCAAACAAAGCTTCTGTAAATAAAAAGGGGAGGGGGTAGAAGGGTGGGGAAGGGAAAGGGGAAAAAATTATGATCTCTCATGTGTAGGTACAAATGCCCTATGATGAATGTTATCATTATATATATATCTACAATGTACCAGTAAGACAAAACAAAACAAATTTTTAAATAAAACAAGAGGCATCTTTAACCATTCAGAAGCACTGTTTTAAAATATGTATACCCAGGTGTCCAAGATTGGCCTGAGCAAGACAGGGAGACCCTGTCTAAATCAAACAAACGAGGCCAGGCATGGGGGTGCACGCCTGTGATCCCAGCACTCTGGAGGCTGAGGCAGGAGGATTGTTGTGAGTTTGAGACCACCCTGGGCTACAAAGTGAGCTCAAGGCCAGCCTGAACTGCATGGCAAGACCCTGTCTCAAAAGGACAAAATCAATCAATCCAACAAACAAACAAAAACCCCATTTATAAGGAGGATGGTTAGAACCAGATACTAAGTATGTTCAGGAATATATATATATATATATATATATATATATATATACATATATATATATATATATTTTTTTTTTTTTTGGTACCAGGAATCAAACTCAGAACCTTGCACTTGCCAGGCAGGTGCTTATGCCTCTGAGCTATATCCCCACCTCCTTGTTTAGGAATATACTGGTAATATTCATATAGTAGTAAGATTAGGGTCACCTTGTGTGTGTATGGTACTGCCCAGGGCCTCATGTACTACACGAGTACTCTACCATTGTGCTACATCCTTAGCCTTGGGTCACACATTTAAAAACCTTTAGATGTGAAGATGGGCACAGTAGTACAAGCTTATAATTCTACCACTCAGGAGGCTGAGGCAGGAGTGCTGCAAGTTTAAGACCTATGTTGAGTTGAAGGCCAGACTGAATTACAGTGAGATCCTGTCTTCAAAATGTAAAAAGCCAGGCATAGTGGCTCAGGTCTATAATCTCAGCACTCAGAAGGCTGAGGCAGGAGGATTGCTTTGAGTTTGAGGCCAACCTGGGCTACAAAGTGAGTTTAAGCCAGCCTGAACTGCAGAGCGAGACTCTGTCTCAAAAAAAAAAAAAAAGAAAGAAAGAAAAAGAAATCATAGCTATGAGCACAACTACATCCTAAGTCTTCGAGACAAATCACCAAACTAACTGAAAACTTCTGGTACTTTCTAGGTAGTGACTTTACTTGAACTCAGAACATTTAGACCTGTACTTACTCTCCAGACCAAATCTGTCCTCCTGCCCACTTTCCTATTATTGTTAGTAGCACTTAGCAACAACACCTGGAGAATAAAAGTTGAAGATATTAACATTTGCCTTTATCTTCTCTTCTTTGTATTGTTATTCTTTGTATTACATTAGCAAATTCTTGTACGTAGTTTTCTCAGAGGTGCTGAGAATTGAAGTTAGGGCCTTTACACTGAGCTACATCCTCAGCCCTCTCTGAAGCAGGGTTTCACTCAGTTGCTGAGCTGACCAGGCTGGATGGAACTTGTGGCCTCCATCAGCCCCCCAGAGTGCCAGGCTGAAAGACGTGTGCGGCCACACCCAGCTCAGTCTCTTTTGATTCCATTCCTTCACCTTCACTTCCACTGCCCAAAGTATGTCCTCAATCTGGGCAGTACGCGTAACCTACACGCTGATCTCCTTTCATTTAGGTGTCACTCCTTCTAACACATTTTGCCCTCTGTAATCCACTATCTGTCAGTATTTCTCTTAAAAATGGCAAACCTACTAAATACAGACTATACTCGAGTCCTTAGTTAAGGTTCACAGTAGATTTTCTGCAATGTTTTCTATACTGTCCCTACCCCAACTTAACATGGAGCAAAAATGAGTTCTGACTCTTGTCCAACACTTTGGCACATACTGTCCTCCTAAAATGCCTTTTACCTTCACCTGTTCTAATGATTGATACATTATGTCAACTTGAGAAATTCAGAAGTTTAACTAAGTGGGGCTGGGGATATAGCTCAGTGGCATAAGTGCCTGCCTGGCAAGCGCAAGGTCCTGAGTTCGAAACTCTGTACCACAAAAAAAACAAAAAAAACCCCATTAGTTTAACTAAGTGACTCAGCAGTGAGCCTGTGCAAGAGGAGGGCAGGGAGATGGCTGAGTACCTGCTTACAATATAAGGGAGGGAACGAGGCTTGTTCCTCCTCTTTTGGTTGTTTTCTGCCGCCCCTCTGCTATGCCACTCTGCCTTGGAACCAGCTGATTACAGACTTAAACCTCCACAAACTGTGAGCTTCCTTCCTTATGTAGGCATGGGATATTTTGTTTCAGCCAGGAGAGAAAAGTAACTAAAGACGCCTGTTTTTAATATGATACATTCAGGACACAGTGGTACAGGCCTGTAATCCCAGCACTCGGGAGACTGAGGCAGGAGGATCATTGGGAGTTCCAGGCCAGCCTGAGCAGCAAAGTGAGCTCAAGGCCAGCCTGAACTGCATAGGGAGACCCTGTCTCAAAAAAAGACATACATACATATATACGTAAGATTCACTTTCTAACATCCAGCTTACAATAAAGTACCTGGTTTTTCTACTCAAATACTCTTATTTCTCAGAAGCTCATTCATCACATTATCCTTACCATTCTGGTAACATTTTCCCCATTCTAGCCTTTCTATCTAGACTGTAAATCTGCTTCCTATACTCCCATGGGCTTAGACCATTTCAAATACCTGCTCACAAATTCAAAATATTCCTGAACCAATAAACATGGCTGCAGTACCAGGCATGGTGGTGCATGCATATAATGCCAGCACTGAGCCAGGAGGTTCGCTGGAAGTTTGAGGCCAGCCTGGGATACACTGAGTCCAAGGCCAGGCTAAAATACATTAACCAGACACTGTCTCAGGCAAACCAAACCAAACAAACCAACCATGGCTAGAGAAGAAATGTAATTCACACATTAAAAAGTTGGGTAAGGCTACATAAAACAAAGAAAACCCTCCATTCTTTTTGTTGCCTTGTTTTTGTTATTGTTTGGTCTGGGAATCAAATTCAGGACCTTGCGCTTGCCAGGCAAGTGCTGTGTCGCTGAGCTATATCCCCGGCCCTTGTTGTTTTATTTTGTAAGATAGGGTCTTGCTATGCATTCCAGGCTGGCCTCGGACTCTGGGCCATGGGCTTCTTCTCCTGCCTCAGCCTCCCACGTATTCTATCAACATTCTTAAAATCAAAGGTCTATTATCACCAAACAAACCTAGTGTCTTGGACATAAACCAACAGTTCACACTATACCTCCCAGCTGAAAAGACCTTCAGTAATAAAAAGCCACGTATGAAACTAAATGTCACTTTTAACATCAACGAAACAATTCACGTCTCCCTCTAATATTTTGCAGCTGATTGAAACATTAACTCTAAATTTGAGCGGGGTATGTTGGCCCCTTCCTGTAATCCCAGCACTCGGGAGGCTGACGTCGGATTGCGAGTTCGAGGTCAGCCCACGGTACGTGGCGAGACTCTAGACTTTAAAAAAATCAAGGGTAAACATGAATCTGTTACTCTACAAAAAGCTACAAACCCAGTCACGTGAATGGAGATAAGAATCGTTAAATACAAAATAGCCCAAGAACGCTCCAAAATAACTTAACAAAAAAGAATCCGCATCTAAAGATGCCCTCCCTTCAATCAGGAGAAAGCGGTGCCCTTAGGAAGTACAGTACACGAAACGCGGACAGACTTAACCACAGGAGAAATCCTTTAGCTCAGATGAAGATAAAATGCTCGACAGAGGGTTCTTTAGCCCCAGGACCTCCGGCTAAGTGGCCGCCCGCGGCAGACCGCGGGAGCGTGCAGGCCGCGGGCCCGCCCAACTCGGAAAGCTCCGGGGCTCGAGACAGGTTAGCGTGGGCCCGTTACATTCTTCCGCCCGAAGGCACTTACCGACTTGACAGCTGCTTCCTGCTCGTCCACTGCCAGGGCCCAGGAGTCTGTGGCCATGGTCCCGGGGAAGAGAAAGCTACTCAAGCAAACCTGCACCACTTAGCCCTTGCACGCGCTCCCTCACCCGCTGCCGGCGCGAAACTCCGCTTACGCGAACAGGAAGCGCCATACGCGGTGACGTCAGTTCCTACTCGGCGAGCGAGGTCATCTCTCTGCGCCTCGGCTGCTCTGAGGCTGGTCAACTCTTCCCTCAGATGGCAAAGCCGGTTTGTTTTCCAGAAGTGGAGGTTGAATGCGGGGCTTTCACCTTGATCTACATCCCCGTGCCTCTTAAAAAGATTAAGTCAGGCTCAAATTTCCGATCTTCCTGCCTCAGCGCTCTCCTCTTAGAAGGAATCAAGACATGAAATTAAAAGAACACACGGACTCGGCTTACCCGCCTAGTCCAGACACCACGTGGGGGAAGGCAGCTGCCGGAGAGTCTGGAGCCAGGCAAGGCGCACGCCTGTAATTCCAGCACGCTGGAGCCTGAGGCAGTTGGATTGCAGTAAGTTCAAGGCCAGCCTCAACTACACAGCGAGACCTTGTCTCAAACAATAAAAAAATGTGAGCCTGGGGGAGACCAGTAGAATTATTCGGATAATCATCAAAATCTTAAAGGCTGTCATCTTAAGTCATTGTTTTCGGTTGACTCAAGACACAGCAATGGATAACTGTTATAGAGTTCACGACTATTAGCTTTAAAAGAGCAAGATTCATGATGAATTCCGGGTTTCTAAAGCATTTATAAAAAGTTGGGGATGTAGCTCAATGGTTGATAACCCCTGGGCTCAACCCCCACTACCAGGAGCGGGGAGGGAGAGGGGAAGGGAGTCATGGGAGGTTTTGCTGAAGTTGTTTCCATTGATGTTAAACACTGAAATCAGATTAATAGAACACGATGTCTCTCTGGCCTAATCTTTTAGAAATTACAGAGCAATGCCTTAACATTGGGACTTTGTTGTTAAACCTGGACTCAAAAGTAGCTAGAGTCTGAAAGGAAAATAATTAGTCTAGAACACAATCAACCGGACACATGTGGCCATACAGCTGGACCAAGGCTGAGCTGTCCTTTGGTGTAAGCAGTGGGAGGTTTACTCTGAGGGACAAGCTAAGCACCTGCAGGCATGTGCCTGTCCTCCAGCTGGAATGCTGAGGATGCTGGAATCGTATGAATGAGGACATAACAGCCGAGTAATTAAAGTGAGCAGTCTTCCAGGACAATTCTGTCCAGACACCCCTCTCCCACCCTGGCAAAAGGTGGCATAGTTCTGGGTTAAAGGGCTACATAAACAGAAGTTCTTCATCCCTATCATGCCTCTGCCCAGGAGATCTGGCTAAGGCACAAGGGTATCTCCTGCGAGCAGCTGACATGCGAGCCAGCCACCACTGTCAGGCTTCTCCTACTGCTACTATTTCCTAACTGGCCCTGCTGAATACTAATGCCAGAACAGTTGCCAAGGCAAAAAGCATCCACTGCCCTCATGTCCTGACTTCACACTAGCTGTCCAGAGCTGTTCTGAGGAAGCCTGATCTCTGGACAAGCAAGGTAGGGAGACCTTTAGCAGTCTCTCAAGTGGCCTCACCTCCAGTGTCATTTTTGGAAGATGATGCAATAGGAGTCAGGCAACAAAATAAGGAACATTTATTCTCTAACAGAAAAGCAAATTCATGTAAAAATGCAACAGGTTTCCAAGAATCTATTGTCTATGTCCAAGCCCAGGAGAAACTGGGAGGGTCCCTGAAATCTATATTTGGGGTTGCTGAAGGAGTCAGTCCCTTTCTGTTTGAAACAGGTCTTGCTATGTAGTTGACCTGTGTAGTGCAGCTTGGCTTGGAACTCGTGGCAATCCTGCCTCAGCCTCCCAAGTGCTGGGATTATAGGTGTGTGCCACCATGCCTGGCAAGTCCTTTTATAAACATCAGAGGCTTGAAATCATAGACACTAGTGTGTATGAGATTCAACCCTAATGCCATCTGTTCTTTCCATACCTCTGTTCTTACCCATCTTGTTTCCCAGAATTATTATGTACAGTGAGACTCATTTTATGTGTGGGGTGGGTGCTAGAGAGAAAAGGTAATTTTTAAGAGCCACAAATCCTTTTGGGAATAACAAGATATAAAAGCCTATTATTCGTCCTCAATTCCTTCAATGCATTCCTTTTTCTAGGTTCTCAGTACAACCAATGACACTTTAGCACTGGCTGCAGGACAGGTCTGATGCAATGAAACCTTTCCTACCTCCAGTGTATCCAATATCCTGGACATCTGCTAGATCAGTTTTCCCCAAAAACTAATTTTATCACTTCCTTTTTGTGATAACCTATGAAAAACTGCCACTAAATGCAAGTATCACTTGATATGGTATGAATGATGATACCTTTAAAATTCATGTTGAAATTTAATCTCCAGTACTGCAGAACTAAGAAATGTGGTCTTTGAGAAGGTTACTGAACCATGACGGCTGAAAGGAATTAGCATTTTTTTCCTTGTTTTAAATTTTTAGACAGGGTCTCGTTATGTAGTCCGTGCTGGCCTGAATTTACTCTGAAGCCTAGGTTACCCTTGAACGCATGAGGATCCTCCTGCCTCAGCCCCCTGAGAAGTGGGAATACAGGTGTGCACCATCAGACTTGGCACTAGAATGAGCCCCTTGGCTGAGGGAGTGTTCACTTCGGCTTCCATCCCTTCTACCACATGAGGACACAGTGTGTTCCTCCAGAGGGGAGCAAGGTACCATATTGGGTACAGACAGCAGTTCTTCCTATAAGACATCAGCCTTGCTGGTGCTTAGATTTCTCAGTCTTTAGAACTGTGAGAAATTTGTTCTTTATAAATTACCCAGTGACAGGTATTTTGTTATAGGAGCACAAATGGACTGAGATACTGTTTAAACATTCTAATCAGTGATCAAAATATAATAATGTGATCAAATAATTTGAATCAATCATCATCATCTTTCAGAGACTTTCCTCCGCCCACATTTCCAGGTCCTTCTCCTCAGCAGCTCTCCAGTGTACTTCCATGATCACAGGGAACCTGCTTTAGTCTTAATATATTTTCTCTTGGCTGGGGCACTCTTTTGTCACTCAGACTCCTGCTTTTCTGGTCTGTTTGTTTGTTTGTACGTACCAGGGATTGAACTCAGGATGTCACGCTCGCCACGCGGGCGCTTACGGCACTGAGCTGTATCTCTGGCCACTTTTCGTTATTTGTAAACCCCACCCTCTCATGAAACTTTCTCTAACCTCAGAAATCTTCCATCTTCTGAATATCATTGGCACTTTATATGAAATAGCCCACATATAAAATAAGAAACAAGAGGTGTAAACCACATAGGAAGACTTAACTCCAAGCCTCATTTTTACCCTTTTCCTAGGACTCAAGAGACTAAAACGAAAGGACTCTGTATATTACCAGCATCACCTTCCTAAACAGTTAGCTCATGTCCTCTCATTTACCAGCAGAAAAAAGAAAACAGGACTAACATGTTTACTCTTCACTTACTACTAACACCAGCAACAAAAACCATGCTGGCACTTCCTTCTTATACTTAGAAATGACGTCTTAGTAACATAAATTCTTAACAATTAATATTAATAAAAAATACATGAACAATTAATTAGTTCTTATGTATACAGCCAGTGAATGATAGATATTAAAAAAAACCAATAAAATTCAAAGGTTAGTGGATAATGAACATATCCAGAATTTTCCACTGGACCAAAAATTTCCTGAGTTTCTCTGTTCTAGAGTGCAATTTATCAGTTTGTAGTTATATATACAAACGAATGAATGTGACTAAAACCTCTGGGAACCAAAACTCACCAAACGACGTATTTGTACATCATTGGTGTCTCTAGGCTGCACAAGATCACCGAAGCAACTAGACCTTTGAGCCTCATGAGACAGGCACTGGTATGAATATGGACTGTGTGGGAATATGGTTTATAGTGACATGGGCGACTTTCCAGAGGTATCCACAACATCAGACTTTGATGTTGTTAAGAGATGCATAATCCTTTGGGAGCCTCATCAAGAAAACGCTTTTAAATTCAAACAATGCATAGACCTTGTAAATGAAACCTATCCAGTGATAGAGGTTCAAGACCCCAGCTTAAGAACTGTTGATAGACACTTCCACCAGAAGCCCACATACTTACTACTGAAGAGTCGGCTACATGCCCCCACCCATTTTCCTACTCAGACTTAGAACTGCAACAGTACATGGATTATGTGTGCTGGGAGGGGTGTAGTCAAGTCTGCAGGCTAGGGAGCTGTCTATCTGCTTCTTTTAAGTATTGGCCTCGTTTTTAGTTATTTCAAGTTTGGTTCACAGGACTTCAGGGAAGTACTACATTTCTTCTGTTCTTATGAGACTCCTGAGCAGGGTCAGTGTTGACCGGGAACACTGAGAAAACACCACATAGTCCAATACCCATGGGGTAAAATGGCAGAAGTAGCAGCTTCCCTCTTCATAATGCAAGATTAAGGAAGCCACCTGGAGGCTGACATTGGCCATGTCCCCTCCCAGGTGATAGATCTGATCTTAAAACGCAGAAATGTCTAAGAGAAAGATCTAAAATTAGAATAGTTCTCATCACATTAAAACCTCTTCCATGGCTGGAGATATAGCTCAGTGGTAGAGTATTCTCTGCTATGTACAATGCCCTGGATTCGATCCTCAGTGCCACCAAAGAAAAAAAAGAAAGGAAAAGATACAATGAAAAGAGTAAAATTCCTTTTCTAGGTCCTCTGTATCAAGGTCAAAGAGCTGAGAGCTCCTTTGGGCTGCGACTTCAGACCACTCTTGCAAGTGAGTTTCATCTCATCTTTGCTCTGTCTCTCGGGTACCAACAATCTTGGCCACATACGGAGAAGTGTCCACTTCTGTTGTCTGCTCTGCATATATTCCACACAAGAAGGCCGAGTGAGGACAGACCAAAGGGCTTGCTGAAGACTCCTGTCATGGACGGATGAGCGGCTGCAGTCCGTCTAGTAGTCCCTGACCACACTCGTTTATATTCTAGACACTGTAAACACATTAGAATCCCTTGACAAATCAAGATGCCAAATATCTGTAATCATTCCCCAGCCCTGACAAAAACTGCTTTGCATGATTTGAAGGCAAAGCAAAACTTTGTGACTATTGTTGCCCACATATGGGTGGCCTTGAGCCTCGCCACTAGAAACAAACCCACAGTTTTCACTGAGAGGTCAAACCCTGGGTCACCACCCAGCTTCGTGAGGACATTACGGGTCAAGGTGATGTGAGAACTACAAAAAGGACGCTGCAGTGCAGAGGGACCAGGTTGTTGCAAGCTCGGCTGCTACTGACCCTTCGGATGCCTACTGACCCTTCAGATGCCTGCTCTGTAGAACCTGCTTAAGCACAGAGCAAGGACCCACCAATAATCAAATGTGCACCACACAGATTCTATCTGCTGAAAAGAACAAGTCACAGTCCTGAGACAGAAATCTGCATACAAAGGTCCCAAGGCTGGCACTTTGGTCCATCACAGCAAACCCCTTCGTGGTTAAGGCCATTAGGACAGAGGGATTGGCAAAATCTGTTCCATGCCAAGTCGAAAGCAGAAGCTCACAAGGGTGCTCTGTTGCCTCATGCCATCCTCGAGACAAAATGACTAAGCTTCCAAACATCGACGTGGGGCTTCTCACTGCGTTCCCTCTTCACCAATACTATGTCACTTCCACGTGCTCGCCAGGCTGGCCCACATGCTCCAAGCCAGGGAATAAGCAGAGACTGTCACAAGGGATCCTAGAAAAGAAATCAGCTACAGCGTCTAGATGAGCATATTGCGGGAAAATGCTGAGCAGAAAAAGACAGTATTTCCAAAAAGTAACTTTTGTGTATTCACGCCTAATCCTCTAAAGTTATATGAACAATTAACCTACCATTCCCCATCATTTCCACATATTTTGGTCAAGTCCAAACATAATTTAATGAGGTAGGTAGCTTCTTCCTCGTGCCTTCGTCTCTGTGGTAATCGAGGCCAGGGCCGTGCGAGCACTAGGCTTCCTCCCAGGGAGGTGACGAGGGCGGCGCAGGGAGCGGGGAGCTTCTCAGTTGGCTATTTTCTCAATCTCATCCAGGTCATCCGTGTCCAGTCTTTCTATCTTCTTATCTGGGGGAAGAGACCAGCACGGCCTTGCTGCAGCTCGAGTCACCCACAAGGGGACGGCAGTGGGGAGACAGGAGACACAGGTCCCCG
>PVLD010022911.1:0-28416 GCA_004027595.1 Dinomys branickii | reverse complement strand
CTTTTTTCAGAGTACCATAGTTTTCATTAAGTAGATATTTTACCTCTTTTGTTAGATTGATTCCTAAATATTTCATTTTCTTGGATGCTATTGTAAAAGGTATGGTTTCCTTAATTTCTCTGTCAGTCTCTTTGTTGTTTGTGTATAGGAATGCTATTGATTTTTGGGTGTTGACTTTGTATGCAGCTACTCTGCTGAATTTGTCAATTAATTGAAGGAGTCTTCTTGTGGAGTTTTTGGGCTCTTCCATGTAAAGTATCATGTCATCTGCAAATAGCGATAGTTTTACTTCTTTCTTTCCTATCTGTATTCCTTTTATTTCTCTCTTTTGTCTAATTGCTCTGGCTAATGCTTCTAGAACTATGTTGAAAAGCAGTGGTGACAGTGGACATCCTTGCCTTGTTCCTGTCTTTAAAGTGAAAGCTTTCAGTTTTTGTCCACTTAGTATGATGTTGGCTGTTGGTTTGTCATAGATGGCTTTGATTAAATTGAGGTAGAGGCCATGTATTCCTATTTTTTCTAGGGTTTTTAACATGAATGCATGTTGGACTTTATTGAAAGCTTTTTCTGCATCTATTGAGATGATCATGTGGTTTTTGTCTTTGGCTCTGTTGATATGGTATATTACATTAATTGATTTGCAAATATTGAACCATCCCTGCATTCCTGGAATAAATCCAACCTGGTCATGGTGTATAATTTTCCTTATGATTTGCTACATTCTATTTGCTAGTATTTTATTAGGTATCTTTGCATCTATGTTCATTAGGCCCTATAGTTCTTTTTCGTGGTTGGGTCCTGCTCTGGTTTTGGTATTAGAATGATACTCGCCTCCAGAAATGAGTTAGGGAAAATTGCTTCCTTTTCAATTTCATTGAAGAGTTTGAGGAGTGTTGGTATTAAATCTTTGCTGAACGTTTTATAAAATTCTGCTGTGAATCCATCAGGGCCTGGGCTTTTCTTTGTTGGTAAGGTTTTAATGACATTTTGAATCTCATTAATTGATATTGGGTTGTTCAGGGTTTTTACATCTTCCTGGTTCCACTTTGGTAATTCATACATTTCTAGGAATCTGTCCATTTCTTCTGGGTTTTCTATCCTATTGGAGTAAAGATTCTCAAAATAGGTACTAATCATCTTTTGAATTTCTGTAGCATCTGTAGTGATTTCATCTTTTTCATTCCCTATTGCATGAATTTGAGTTCTTTCCTCTCTTTTTTTGATAACATTGGCTAGAGGTTTATCAATTTTATTTACTCTTTCAAAACACCAACTCTTTGATTCATTTATTTTTTGTAGAGTTTTCTTCATCTCAATTGCATTAATTTCTGCCTTAAGCTTTATAATCTCCTCCCTTCTTTGGGCTTTGGGCTTGACTTGTTCTTCTTTTTCTAAAAGTTTGAGGTGCAACATTAGGCTGTTAGTTGTTCTCTTTCTGTTTTCTTTATGTGTGAGTTCATCTCTATAAATTTCCCTCTGAGGACTGACTGCTTTCATCACACCCCACAGATTCCTATAAGTTGTATTTGTATTTTCATTTGTTTGTAGGTATTTTCCAATCACTTCTTCAATTTCCTCTGTGACCCATTGGTTATTCAGGAGATTGTTGTCTAATTTCCAAGTGTTTATAGAGTTTTTGGAATTCCCTTTGTTGTTAATTTCCGATTTCATTGCACTGTGGTCAGATAATAAGCATAGGATAATTTCAGTCCTTTTGCATTTAAGTAGGTATGCTTTATGGGCTAGAATGTGGTCTATTTTAGAGAAAGTCCCATGTGCAGCTGAGAAAAATGTGTATTCTGGTGTCGTGGGGTAGAACACTCTGTAAACATCTAAGTCCATTTGTTTGCACATTTTGTTCAGGTCTGTTATATCTTTGCTGAGTTTTAGTCCAGTTGACCTATCTCTTTGTGTCAAAGGGGTATTTAGGTCCCCTATTACAATAGTGTTATTGTTTATTTGGCTTTTTATGTCCGTTAAGATTTGCCTTACATAGTTTGGTGCTCCAGTATTTGGTGCATACATGTTTAGGATTGTTATCTCTTCCTCTTACAGTTTTCCTCTAACTAGTATAAAGTGGCCTTCTTTGTCTCTTTTGATTGTTATCAGTTTGAAGTTTGCATTGTCTGCAAACATAACAGCTACCCCTGATTTTTCCTGGGAACCTGTTGCATGGAGGATTGTTTTCCGGCCTTTGACTTTCAGTCTATGGATTTCCTTTTGAGTAAAGTGTGTTTCCTGCATACAGCATATTGTGGGATTCTGTCTCTTAATCCACTCTGCCAGTCTGTTTCTTTTGACTGGTGAATTGAGGCCATTTACATTGATCGTTATAACTGTTATATGTTGGCTTATTCTTGTCATGCTGTTTAGTTGATGTTGCTTTCCTACTTTTGCTGTTTAATTTCTTGCTCTGCTTACGGGTTCTTTTCTATTGTTGTTCTTGGGATTGTGGTCACTTTTTTCTCTGTCTAGAATATCTTTCAGTACTTTTTGTAATGTTGGTTTGGCACTCGTGAAATTCTTCAGTTGGTCTTTGTCATGGAAATATTTTATTTCTCCATTGAATTTGAAGGATAGTTTTGCAGGATACATCAGTCTGGGTTGGAAGCTGTTTTGTCTGAGAATCTGTAATATCTTGCTCCAAGCTTTTCTTGATTTCATGATTTCTGTTGAGAAGTCTGCTGTGATTCGGATGGGCTTTCCTTTATAGGTGATCCATTTGTTTTCTCTAGCAGCTTTTAATATTGTGCTCTTTTGCTGCATATCTGGGATCTTGATTATTGTATGCCTAGGGATGGTTTTATTTGGGTTGTGCCTCATTGGAGTTCTATATGCTTCATTTACCTGCACATCGGTTTCGTTTACCATTCTCGGGAAATTTTCTGCTATTATTTCTCCAAATATTCTTTTTATGTCATTTGTGTTGCCTCCTGCTGTTTCACTGATTCCTATTACCCACACATTATTTCTCTTTGCTTCATCTTGCAGCTGTTAGATTGATTTCTCCTGGTTCCTTGTTGACTTTAAGAGATCCTTCCTTTCATGGTCGTTAGCTGTCAGGCTATCTTCAAGATGTGAAATTCTATCTTCGGATTCATTCAAATGGTTTTGCAAGCTTTCAATGGCAGTTTTCATTTCCTGGAAATCTCTTTGAGACCCTTTCATGTGTTCTAATTCATTCCTGAATTGCTCATTTAATATTTCCATTTGTTGCCTTTGATCTTCTAGTCTCTTATCTGTTTCTTCTCTGTATGTGTGAAGCATTTCTTCCATTATTATTTTCATTTCATTTTTTGCCTGAGAGATTATTATTTCAGATTTAATCTCTTCTATGGCTGATGGAGTTGTTTCTTTCCTTCAGATGTGATCATTTCAGAAATTTTAGGTATGCGGTTTCCTGGTTCTCCTATGTCATTGTGTCCTGTACTTGTTCTGGGTGGAGTTGTGTTCTGAGGCTGCATTTTGCCCCTTTGTCTTGTCAATGTCAGATGACTGGTGCTGAGCTACTGACTCCCCAGGCAGCTCACTAAGGACTCTAGTGACCCTTGTTTAAATGGATGTCAAACTAAACCCAGGGTGGTAGCAGACTGTGGACCACTGATCCCAGGGACCCCAGGCAATTGCTGGGGTGCTTGGCTCAGACCACAGCTGCTATAGTGGGAGAGTACTGGGCTTCCGTACCAGAGTGTCCAGTGTGTGGACAGGAAGAGTGTGAGTCTCAGCCTTGAAGCCTATGGTGGTTAGGCAGCAGCTTCTGTTTTGGGTTCCTCAGGTAGCTGATCAGAGGGGAGCAGGGCTCTTCTCCCAACCCCGAGGACCCCAGAGCTTGAAGCTGATTCCTCTCTGCAGGTCTCAACCACCAGCGGGTACCGGCCCTTCCAGTTGGATTTCCTTCCTAACTCTAAGGTGTGGAGCTTACCAGAGGAGAAAGGTTGTGCTGCTCATGTGGTGTCGCAGGTCACTGGAGAAAGGTCCCAGTTGCAGAGCTGGGAGGCGGGTGGTGAAACACTGCGTGGCCCAGGTGTCCGTGCGAGTCCACCTTTGTCTCTGGATGAAGGTCCCAGAATAGATTTTATTTTGTAGTTATGTGAATCTTGTTATTTTGGGGGGAATTCAGAATTATTTGACATACATATGATATCAATTCTGAAAAGTGAGAATTCTAAAAAAATGTGAAGTCAGGGTAGAAAGAATGTGGAGTTAGAAGAAAGGGATTCTCTTTTTTAAGTGGGAGTGTGGCATTTTAAGTAGAAATGTGCTTAAGGATATGGTTTTGATACAGGAAAGTAAAACTCCCAACCTGAACAATATCTGAGACGAGTTTGTGTTCTCTAAAACCAAAGAATGAATTTTAGGAACAATGGAGGTTAGGAGCAGAACATATTTATTGAAAGCTTCTGTGCAAGAGAGGGACAGAAGGGGAGCCCAAGTGGGTTACCCCCCCACACACAGACACACACTGTCTTTTCTAGGGACTTTTATAGGGAAAAACCATGAGGTTAGGTGGGTCCAAGGTAGGGGAAATGGACAAAACTATGGTCTGCCAATAAGACCAGAAGAATAAATATTCAGGTAAGACTGAGTGAACTGGGATCAAATGGGGAAGCGAGTCATGTAGCAAGCGGGCATGAATGCAGAGCAGGGTTCTTCCTCTACGGGGTTCGGTCAAGGACTTCCTGGCTTTTGAAGGTGGTTGTTACTTATTTATCAATTCCCAACATTTGCACTCACGGGGTATGTGGCTGTATTTGTTCAGCCCCCTTTGTCTTGAGGTCTGGCCCACAGGTATCTTATCTTTTATGTTGGCTCCTTCAAGGGCCTGGCTCTGTCTGACTTCCTATAATTCTATCTAACTCAGCTGCCTATAACATTTTCTCAAAGTTAAAAAAAAAAGATTAACTCTATGTGACTTTAGGGAGATGTGTCCATAGGCAGAATCATAAATCTGGTTAAGCAGAAATAGCAGAGAGTTATTTCTATCTTTTCCTCATTTCACAAGGGTGGCAAGCCATGCATTTTATTATCTACAGAGGTCAGGGTCCTGACCAACATTGCACTGTGGAGGAAACCATCATCCCTTTGTCTATAGACAGATAAAATGTTCTAAAGGGAATAAGACCTGCATAATTTCTGGCTCTTTTACTTGGAAATAAAACTCACAGAGCTAGTGTCACTTATAATAATAATGGTGCAGGGGTGTCCCCGGAAAACAAGAATGAAACGCAACTCTGCCTCATTAAAAGGTTTTTTTTTTCTCAGTGTCTCTCAGTTCCTGTCCTTGTTTCTCTAATGCCATAGTTGGGAATATGGTGCTGGCCCTTCCCCTGAAAGTTCCTGAGTTTTATCCTTCAGTCTGCTGCCCAGAGGCACCTTTCTCTTTCTCTATGCTGACTGAAAAATTCTCTCTTGTTCTAGCCTCATTTAGGTGTTCACTGCCTGTGTCTGAGGGTCAGGGTCACATGTGTGGTTGGGCATGTATGTTTGCATCCCCCTCTTTCCTGGGAATGCATTGAAAAGATAATAAAAATACACAAAAGGGGGGAAAAAAACCTTTCACAGTATGGAAAACAATAGTAGGTACAATTAGCAAAACAAAGATTTTACATAATTTCTGGGATGTGGAAAGCAAATGAGAGTATGGATACAAGGCTCAGAATGGAGAAAATCACAGTTCAAAATACATATTATGCAATCTCCCAGAGACAAAACCGCCCTCCCTGTGGAGCTTCCAAGGGACTTCCAGCACAGAGAAAACAGAGGGCAGTTGTCCTCCACATTTTGCAGCTGTTGTTTAATTTGTCCCTAGCTTGAGCTACCTGGAGAGCTGCTTAAAGAGGGATTTGTCTTGGGGGAGAGCCTATAGGGTAGGTACAGGCTGAGATAAAAGAGCACAGGGCCTAATATAGATCTGGAAAGAAAAGGCAGACCACCCTACTCTCAGAGTGAGTTCTTCATTGAGTTGGCAGCGTAGGGGATCTTGGGCCAGATGGCTGTTTTCTGTCCATACACTATAAATCAAAAAGGCTGTTTGTGCTTTGGACCCACACACTTATAAATCATTGTAGTCTTTCATTCATAAGTGAAAAAAAACAGTTTACCATAAATTTAAGAAGAAGCAACAACCTAAAAAAAGTTCAAGATAAAGTAAGTGACTCAAGAAAACAGATAATTCAAGGAACAGAACTAGTTTTTAAATACTCATAGGTATCAAAGGGAACATCCAAGAAGATATGGCAATGATGAAAGCCGAGGCACCGTGGTACTAAAAAGAACAAGTACTGAATAATGAAGTTCTTAAAAATGGAAAGCCTGACTGCTGAACTGGACAAGTAACATATCAATAACTCTAAAGACCAAATTAAGATACAGACAATAAAATAGAAAATAGCTTCTAAAATATCAGATGATGGAAGGCAAAAAATTATTAAAAGTAAGAGCATGAATGAGAGATCTGGAAGATACAACTATCTAGTAAGAGTTTAGAAAAAAAAAGCAGAGAAAATGCATGGAAAGGAATGAAAGACATGACTCATCAGTACAAAAGGGCCATCTGAAAACAGCTGTGCCTGAACACTGCCTCATGAAATTTAAAAGCATTGTGGATGAAAGTAAAACCCTAAAAGCTTGTACAGATGGGGGCAAACAAAACAAAAAGGAAAAAAAAGACTACCTAAAAAAAATAATTGGACTATGGTAAGACTTCTCATCAGGAACCCTGGATTTCTAACATCCAGGACCACAAGGCCTTCAAAGTTCTGTGGGGAAATGATTTTGAATCTAGAATGGCATATCCAAATCAAGGTAGCAATAACATACAAGGACAAGCAGTTCATACTTGCACTGTCCCTAAAGTTTAAATTCCACGATTTCTTTCTGAAACAAACAAACATTAGAGAATATCATATTGGTTGAGTTATTTAAGGAGCTGAATCTGGAACCAAATTAGAGAGTAAAATTTTGCTGGGGAGTAACATCTACCAGTGGAGAAGGGGAATATGCTGGTTTGGCTAAGCGTAGCCATCAGAGTGATGCTGACCTGAAAAAGTGTCTGCGAGCCCTCTTGGTAGCTCCAGAGCAAAGATTTCCCTTTAAAGGAGTGTGAAGTTGGGCAGAAATGGTTGAGCTCAATCACTGACCAGAGGCTGATAACCTCTAGTGCAATGGTGGCACACCTGTAGCATGAATATTATTGTGTTTTTCTTTGAAGACAAAGATGTTAATGTGCAGTTGTTTTTCCTAAACTAAAACCTCGGTATTCAGGTGTAATTTCAGTGTTCTTACTTTGTGATAAATAAGTGGTGTTTGGGTTGCAGTCTGGCACTCACTCAGTCTCTAAAAGGTTCATCATCACTGTTCTGGAGGATCCTGTGGGCTGTCAATTAACTGTCCTCCTCGCACTTGGGCAATAAGCTCTTCCTGAAAGATGATCTAGCAGCATGTGTCTGTCTCTTCTACAAATGTACTTCTTTGGGGAAAATAAAATACAAGTAAAGGGAGATTACAAAATTGAAAAGAAAAGGGAATCAACCAAGGAACGCAAGGAAAATGAATCTCAGGTTGACAGTTGCTATGGTTTGGATGGTATTTGTCCTCCAAAAGATTTACATGTTGTAAACTAGGTCCCTGGGGTGATGGTATTAGGAGGAAGTAGTGGGACATTTAAGAGGTAGAGCCTAGGAAGAAGTTCCTGGGTCTTGGGGTCACATCCTTGGAAGGGGTTGGGGGCCCCAGTTTTTCTCTGGCTTCCTGTTTAGAGATGTGATCCTTCTCACTATCACAATTGCTCTGTCATTTGCTATGGGTGCTGTACCTACAGACTGTGCCGTGATGTTTGGAGTCTTAGCCATCAAAACTGAAAGTTAAACCAATCCCTATCTCTATGAAGCTAGGCTGCCTCAAAAATTTCATTATAGCAAAGTTCTGGCAAACACAGTAATATAACCATGACACAGCAGGCTAAGAAAGAAGAAAATGGATTCTATTACAATAGTAGTGTGGTCAAGTACTTGGAAAACCTTAGAGATATGATAAAGGCACAGGTTACTTTTCTCAAAAAGATAAAACAAAATTACATAGGGATTTCTAAAAAATGCAAAAGGTTTATAAAAAGTATGGTCCAAATATAAAGCAAATTAAAATCTTTTAAAGAAATCAGGGGGCTGGGGATATAGCTCAGTGGAATAAGCGCCTGCCTAGCAAGCACAGGGTCCTGAGTTCGATCCCCAGTACCACCCCCCAAAAAAAAATCTTTAAGAAATAGGTGGCGTATATTAGGAGGTAAACCATATCACCTGCTCTACACACATATTTGTATATCAAAGCCCTAAGAGCTGTACTTCAGAATGAGACTGTATTTTCACATAGAGTCTTTAAACAGATTCTTAAATTAAAAATAGAGTCATTAGGGTAGGCCTTATTCCAATATGACTGTTATCCTTATATGCAGAGAAAATTCAGACAGAGCCATGCACAGACCATGTAAAGACATAGAGAGAAGATGGCCATCTACAAGTCAAGGTGTAAGAGAGTTAAAATGATGAAAATCATCTGAAGTGGATGTGTTCACTGAAATGACCTTGGCTACATGCCTCCCTGCAGGGAGGCTGATTATCTCCTGATAAAAGAGAAATAACTGTTAACCCCCAAAGGAGTGACTATTCCCAGGCTCTAGCCAAGGCTGGAAATGAATCTTTCCTGCCATGTAGGCCTGTGGGCACCAAGTCACTATTTATTGTCTGAACACAGTACTCAAGAAACTGAGAAACTGGATATAACATGGTGTTTTCTCTCTCCCCTGTCAAAGGCTCTGTCTCATGCAATATCCTTCCCCAAAGGATTCTCCTTTATCTTTGGTGCTATCTCCTGCCTTGGTGTGTGGTTATGTATCTTTTGACTGCTGTACTTGTGTAATAAAACTTTCATCTTTTTAAAATCATTGTGTGGCTCTTCTGTTTGTGTAAATCCAAACCTCAAATTTCTGTGGCCACATACTTGTGACTCCCTGAGGCCACAAATTGGCATAGTCACCAGGATCTGCTAAGACAAAATGCCACCATTTCAAGAAATCCGATCTTAAATACATTGTGTATGATATTCCTGGTTGGAAAGACTTGTTGTACTCACAGTTTGCTAAAAAATGGACAAGTGGGACACAATTGTGTAAAAATTAAAATAAAAAGATTTGTAATGGGATCGCCACCATCCCAGTTGTTACCTCTAGCCTGAGCCCACATGCCTACCCACCAGCACAGCTGCCACAGCTATCAACACCACTCCCACCACTCCCACATCGCCCGGTTGTATGGCTGCTGTTGCCATCACTGGCCCAGCCCACTGGTCCACCTGCCCACCGACGATGACAGTAAGGACTGAGAAGATGTGCCTCAGAGCACCGAAGTGGGGCTAGCATGGCCCACTGCCTGGTTCATTGTCTTAAGGCCAAACAAAAACCTCTGCTCTCCCTGTGGATTACTAGTTGTACAAGATGCCCTGCTGATGAGTTGAGGGCGACAGAAATTATAACAGTGGGCCCTGACAACACTATCACTGTTATGTATTCACATCAAGGTACTCCTGTGGTTGTGTCTCCTAATCATCTTTTCCTTTGGGAATAACTTTCCTTCATTTATAGCCTTCTGCTCCTGCCACATAGTCAATCTTGGACTCCAGGAACTTTATTAAGATCAACTGAGGCTGCCTCTGCTCACAAGAACACCACTGCTCCTTGCCAACAGGACATTACATGCGCTGCCAATCAACTTTACTTCTTAGCCAACTGGATATTTAATACCATTTTGAACTGATACTCTCAAGTCAGTGTGTACCAGTAGACACTGTTGGGGTACTATTACAGTGTACATCCCACACAGTGTCTCTGTGCTGTGTCCTTTTTATGTGTTGCCTGTTATTGTTAATCAGAAGTTTATGGTTCCTCCAGTCATTAAAATACATGGATGTTAGAAATGTTACTTACCAATTAGATAATTGTATGCCTACTGATTTGGGCCAAATTGTCTAACATTAATCAGAAACATGAAACCATGCCTTCAACATTCTAGTAATGCATGTACATTCACTATATTTCCTGTATGTAACTATTCTGTGTTATATAAAGTGGGACCCTAATGGTTGTTTTGCCAACGGTAATGTAACCAGCAGATATTGCTGGGGTGCTGTTGAACTAACGTCTCTCACAATGTCTCCATGTTATATATATCACTGGTACGACTTCTTTTTTAAGTCTGCTTCTGTACTATGTTACTTTCAAGCTTTGCTCAACTCTTTATTGATATTCTATATTGTTTCAGTACTGCTTGGTATGTCTCACCATTATACATTTTATAAAATCAAAAAGATATACAACATGATATTACACTGCTGTTTTTCAGCTCATACCTTGCATTCCACTGACTCTAGGGCTGAATGTCAGGGCAAGATTAAAATAGTGAAAACCAGCAAAATGCAGGTATTTGCTGCATGCCATTCCTCATAGCAAATCATAGCAACAACAACAAACAAAAAACCATATTTCTCTTTGGGGAAAAATGTTATACACAAATAGTGTTGAGTGAGTTATGAGAGTGTCCTTGGTCTGAGTATCACTGGAGAAACTCTACTTTGAGACACTCTGATTCAAATGGGCAACAGCCCACCTTTGTTTGAGCTCTGTATACAGGACTGGAAAAACTCAAGAGTGTGGTGCATTGACACCATTGCCAGCTGAAGGCCCTGCTGCTCTGAGCAGGATGCTAAGGAGACTCTCCACTTTGTTTCCCTGGGTGCTTTCCTTTGTGTTATAGTTGATACACTGTGTCAAACTGGGGAGTCTAGAGGTCTGGCTGAGTGACTCAGCAGGAAGCCAGGGTGCTTACTTTGTATACATCCTGAGCCTGTGGAAGAGGAGGGCATGGAGATTCTGTGAGTGCTACAGGCCCCCTGGGTGGGGGTAGCCTGTTTACAATGTAAGGGAGGCAAAAAGAGACTGCTTGCCCCATTCCTCCCTTCTGCTGGTTGCTTTTGCTGTGCTCTGCTGCCATGAACTGTTGCCCTCTGCCATGTGCCACTCTGCCTCAGAACCAGCCAAGTATGAACTGAAGCCTCCACAAACTGTAAGCTAAATAAACCTTTCCTTCCTTAATTTTGATGGGTATTTTGTCTCAGCAATGAGAGAAAAGTAACCAAGGCACTTTGTAATTGATGTGGTCATATGATCTTTTTCTTTGCTTTTTTTTTTTTTTTGTCTTTTTGAAACAGGTCTCATGCTGAACTTGAACTCACTTTGTAGCCCAGGCTGGCTTTGAACTCACAGCAATCCTCCTGCCTTAGCCTCATGAGCACCAGAATTATAGGAGTGTTCCACCGTGCCCAGCCATTGCTTTCTAATATTTATATCCCTGACTGTATATTTGTATATTATATGTTGTTATATAATAATTATTAGATAGTACTATAATATTAATAGTATATATACTTGTGTGGCTCTTCTCTGTTGGTATGGACCTCTGTGGCTACAACTTACTTGTGACTCCTTGCTGGCACACAAGGAGAGAGGTCTCAGAAGAAATTAGACCTACTGATGCATTGTTCTTGGGTTTCTAGCCTCCAAAACTGTGAGAAAATAAATTTTCTGCAGTATTTTGTTACGGCAGCCCTAGCAGACTAATATTGGATAGGGATGATAAGGAGTAAGAAATTTACATTTTTTTAGTCATATGTAAGTTATCTTATATAATATTTCTAGAGCATAGAGCCCCATAATTACCCTCTAATACAGACACCATCTTATAAACATTGCTTTACAATGAAGGAACTGATACCTAAAGATATGAAATGTTTCTCCTGAGGTAACAGAGTGGAGCAGTGGCAGATAAGATCTCAGATCCCTCAGTCGTAGCCAGGACTCTGCTTGATATTGTTCTGTTTCTGTCCTGTTTGGACACTAGGTTAGGGATACCGGAGGGCTGGCTGCCATTCCAGAAGACAGTATGTTGGAAGGCAATTTCTGATATCAGGCAAGGTCAGACAACGACCGGGACATTTTGAGAATAACCAAATATCCCAAGAATTAACAGGAACCCCATCCTCATCTCAGAAACACAAAAGGAATTTTAAACAGTGATTCTCTGAGGAGATACATCAATACTCTGTGATACTTGGAGAAAAAAAAGGCCATTGCTCAACTGAAAAATTATACCTTACACATAAGAACATTAAAGAACTTTGAAGTTCTGAATTTCTGCTCAGGAAAAGTTTATCTGGAATGTTTCCTAATTTGTTCAGGATGATCATTGATCATCCAAGTTGGAGAAGCCAGGCAGAGCTCAGGTTTACTTATTAAAAAATCACGGCTTTCTCTACATATGTACTGTCTTGAAGAGGTATGTTTGTGGAAAAACAGAAAGGTAACATTTTCAACATTAAAAAGGGAACCATTCAGGGGAATTCCAGAGGAGATCAGTTGCTTCTTAGTGCTCTCACTGTTTGGTTTTATAGGGTCACTGCAAAATGTCTTTCAGGAGAAATACAGGGACAGGCCCCCTGCAAGTCTCTGATTCCAATGTTTCATCAACCGATCAGTATACACTCTTGCTTTACGTGTACGTGGACACTTTGTTTAATATATACGTATTGTTGATTCATTAATCTTGAGCTCATGATGAACCTGCCTGTTTTTGGTGCCTGAAGGAACCTCATGGGACACACGTTTTCTTTGTAAGGCCTTTTGACATCACTGGCTCTCATGCTTAGGAGCATGAGATAGTACTTTAGTACTATACTAAAGCACATCATGTAAAACCAGATAATTAACAAAAACACAAAAATTGCAAAAACGAAACCCACATGGCACTAAATAAACCACATAAAGAACACTTGTTAACAGTAAAAGAGATAAACCATGTGTTGCCTTGTTCAGCCTCAGCTGGGAACTGTGCACTTGGCAGCTCATGGTCAGTGAGTGTCTTTGAATAAATAAGAAAGTGCTATATTGGTTTTTGATTTACAAATAAGTTTAAGTGAGAAGCACAGATGGAAATTTTTCTTCCCCTACAGTGTGCAAGAGGAAGTTTGTCTTCTGTACAGACAAATCTACAAATATGGAATTTGAGATTAATGAGGATGATTATATTATTAACCTAATTCCTGAATTATATGCCAAAAGATCTTACTGAAGCTGGAGATGATGGTGCATGTCTGTCATCCCAGCACTTGGGAGGCTGTGGTAGGAGGATGGCCACAGGTTGAAGCCCTGCCTGAGCTACATAGTGAGACTCTGTCTCAAAATAGAAAATAAAATGCAAAAGAAAGAAAGAGAAAGAGAGAAAGAAAGAAAAGAAGGGAAGGAAGAAAGAAAGAAAGAGAAAGAAAGAAAGAAAGAAAGAAAGAAAGAAAGAAAGAAAGAAAGAAAGAAAGAAAGAGCAAAGAAAGCGAAAGATGTTATTGAGACCAACCCCCAGCTCACACTTACTTTAAGGAGATTGAGGAATCTTTTGTATTACAGGGAGATGGTGAGGCCAACCCATCCAATCCCAAGGGCTCCTAAATCCCTACAATCTCACATGCAATCTTTCACATTCAGGTAAAGTCAGACTACCACTTTGTTTACTTCATTAGTACCTGTTGTGTGCCAGCCCCTGTTCTAGAGCTGAGGACACAGCAATAAGCAATATGCACACAAATCTCTATCCTGACTAAGCACAAATTCTAGGGAGGCAGACAATAAATTACACAGAGTAGGCTCAACAGAAGTGAGTGACAAAGGAAAATAAAGCACAATAGATCCAGAATGTGGAGGGTGCTATGTTTCTCACAGTGGCAAACTAATATAACCAGTAGTAAAATAAATTGCTATGGAATATGTAGACACACATACAAAAAACTACAAAGGCACACAGATTCTCCATGTATTATTATTATTTTATTATTACTGAACTAGGGATTGAATTCAGGGAATTCCTACTGATCTTTTATCCCCATGCCATTTTTTAGAGATTATTTTTTGGGACAGGATCTCTCTGTGTTGTTCAGGCTGGTCTTGAACTTGTGATCCTTCTGCCTCAGCCTCTCACAATGCTAGGATTATAGGGATGCACTACCATGCCCAGCAAGTTTCCTTATTTTAAAGGGCAGCAAATATTAAAGTTCCTTAAAAAGTTAAAGTTCTCCAAATTGTATGTCCTTTGTACTGTGAAGAAATAATGAAAGACTGCTAATTTAGTAGTCTGACAGAAGGACGGTATATTTTTACCAATGGAAACTTCATAATTTGTACCTTATTTTGTATAATGGAGAAATTAGACATAATTTCACTTTTATTATGAATAGGTAACATTTAAAGGCATGAAAAGATTTTACATCTCATTGTATGAGTGGTATTGAAATGCTGTGTTTTTATGTTATAATAATAATTTTCATATCCTAATTTTATGGACTCAGAATAATGGGACAGAAGATATTAACTTGGATTTATATTTTCTTCAAGTGAGAAAGGAACAAATTAGACCATATTTGGTCTAATATTTCATCACTTAAGAAGCAATTATATCTAACTTTACAGAATTCTAATATGTTTTAGGGCACCAGGATGATACAGTAATAAACAGATAGACTTTAGCACAAAACTACTTGAGTCTAAATGCTGATTATTCTGTTATTAATGCTAATGAACTCAGTAATGGTTCCCTGACCCCTAACTTTCCCACCTGTGAAACAGGAAATGATAATAAAAACACTGACAATAAAAGGTTGCTGGGAGGTTTATATGAATCAGCTTAAACCTCTTAGAGAAGGGGTTGGCTCAAAATAAGCTGCATATGTATGTTTGTTGTTTTAAAATATACTTACAGGTTTTCTTAGTACTAGCTAAACAACCTGGAAACTTGTGGCAAGAACTTCATCAGAAATTTAAGAATTATAATTATTTTTAAAATTTATTTCTGGTGCCAGAGATGGAACCCAGGGCCTCGTGTAGGCTAAGCATGTACCGTTGTGCTGTACCTCCAGTTCCATAATTGTTCCTCACAGTGTTTCTAGAAACACTTTTAAATTAAAAGTCTCAGCTTTTCACTCACTTAATATTGCAGCTATTGGTTGGTCAGATAAGAGAAAATGACCCAGATGCTAAGTCTACAAAGACTCTGCACTTGAAGAGGTACTGAACACCGTGAGGAAGGGGGAGGTGAAAGGGGAAGAGGAGAAAACAAGGAAGTGACAGTGGGAGGAAGAGGAGGAGGAGGAGGAAGAAAAGAAAGGAACCAGAGAACACAGAGGAAGCCTTCCAACTCGCTCTTGAGAAAACTACAGGAAGTAAGAGCCTTTGAAGAGATGGTAATTACTAAAGAAAGTTGTTGTCATACTAGGGATTCAGTGCAGGGCATTCCCACTGAGCTTCAGCCCCATCCCACTAGGAGTATGTTCTCTTGAAAATAAGAGAACTCTAGGGGTAGGAGTGAACATGGCTTTTCAAGGACACTGGTACCTAGTAACAAGATTGTCCTGCAGAGGCAGTATAGAGCAGTTATTAATATTGTCCAAAGGAACCGCCTGCTCCACCCCTTACTAGCTGGGTGATCTGGACCAAGTTACTTAACCTTTTGGTGTTTTAGTTTCTTACTCTGAAAAATTTGAGTGAATAACCGTGGAGGTACTTGTCTTATAGGTTGTTGGGAGTATTAAGTGAATCAGTGTAAAGCTCCCAGGACAGTGTCAGGTACAAAGTACTACGATTGCTGGCAAGTATTTGTTCAGATTTGTTTTTAATGAATGAATGAATCATCCTCTTCAAATACAAATAAGTATACTTATCCTAAAGCTAGAAATCTCAAATTATTTTTGTTGGAGGATGGCATGTGGTGGGAAGTGGTAAGAAACTTACAAAATGGAGTAGATAAACCGGAAAGAGAATTATTTTATTTCCATTAAAATCTTAACCTCTTGCTTAGCATAACATATCCCTTTCCGGTTTGATAGCTAAACAATTTATTTTCTAGCATTGTACACATTGATTTAAAACTAATTTCCATGCTAAACACAGTAAAGACATACTTTAAATGAAGGTATTCTATATGAAACTATTAGGCTAATAAATTAATCAATATATCGACCCAATGTTTTATCTTTCCCAGATAGCTTTCATTTATGACCTTGAAACCTAGTTTAACTTTAAAATATTATTTCTAAATTATAACAAATACTTCTGAAAATCACAGTTTAAAATCTAGCTAATGTATATATTCCCAAATAGATAATTTTTTTACTTAAAAATGTTAGAATTTTATGCTTAAATGGAAAATTATGCAATAAGACATTCTCTTTGAAACAGTCCAAATGCCCATCATCCAGCGAATGGATAAAGAAGTTTTTTTTTTTATTCTGTGGAGTATTAATCTGTCATAAAGAAAGATAACTTGAGACATTTCAAGGTAAATGGATGCGCCTTGAGACCATATTCTAAGGTGAAATAAATCAGACACACATGTTTAAATATAGCATTGTTTCTCTGGCATGAGAAGCTGAGAGAGTAAATAAGGGCCAAAATGTATAAGCGACACTGTGAAATAGGAAGAAAATGTCCAAATGGGAAGGAGAACACAGAAGGGGGAGGGGAAAGGAATAAGGGAAGTGAAAAAAAGAGACACTGGAAGGAAAAATATGGAAACAACTTTTATAAATAAGGGAGGAAGAGTGGCTGGAGGGGTGGAGATTGAGGGGAGAAAGAAGAACCCAGATATATCATGTATAGGTGCAAATTTCCTATAATGAATGTGGTCTTCATGTAAATTTAAAATGTGGTCTTCAATAAAACTAATTTTTAAAAATTCTGATTTCATTCTTAAATGGAAAGCCTGCACTAAAACGTTCTCCCACTTGTTCTTCAGCCAAAAAGACAGTGTACTGTAGGTGAAAGTCTGAGGAGAGAAGATGAACATCTTAGCACGGACGTGTTGGATGTGGTCACTCGCAGGTGGATGATGCATGCGCGCTGAATGCGTAACGCTAGTGACTGAATGAGGCGCTCAAGCTTCAGTGCCATGTCATTCTTCTTCTATGTGAGACCCACAGTGTAAATAAACTAAAGAGCAAAATAAAAGACAGTAGGAAATGGGGAGCTAGGCCTTTTGCAAGTGGGAAGGGGACCAGGAGATGGAGGGACTGGGGAGGGGAAGAGACGAAGTGGATGTCAAATAAATTAAATGTGTCGTGTACACACAGCAGTGACCCACAATGCATATATTTATTATGTACCGAAAACATGTACCAATAAAAGGAGAAAAAAGGGAAACTATTTGGGTATCAAAGCAGATGATTTAAACGTAAAAGAGGGGCTGGGGATATAGCTCAGTGGAATAAGCGCTTGCTCTAGCAAGCGCAGGGTCCTGAGTTCGATCCCCAGTACCGGAAAAAAAAAAAAAAAAAGTAAAAGAAAAAAAAAATCCTCCTTTCCTGGTTCTGGAAGTAAGGATGTGCCTGATGGGCTTTCAGACGTTAGAGAAGTGATCATCAGATTTCCAGCTACTAGAAGATTCAGTGGGCAGTCCAGTAGTGACCAGAAAGTACCAACACCTGCCTTTTAACTGCTGATTTGATTTTAAAAATTTAATTTTGCTTCTTAGGAACAGCCCTGGAATAGCATAATTCCAGAAAGTTGTATCATATTTTCTCATTCATTTGGCACTGAGGACCCTTAGCTCTTCTTTTGGAGAAAAACTTTTCTCAGAAATGACATGTGTTGTGAGAATTATCAACTAGCAGGTAGGTATTTGTTACTTTCCTACTTCATTTTTAGCACTGTGGGAAATGCATATACATGTGGTGTGATCCAAAGAGCCCAGCGATTGTTTAAATTTTTAAAATGTTATTATAGTGAAAGCTACATTGAAATTAATCACCCTTGAAACATTACTTCTCACTTCAGACACACTTACCCATCATTCTTGTCATTGTGAAGTGGTTCTCTAAATCCTCTTTTGTGAGAGTGTCTAGTTAGGTTGTCTTGGTGGTCTGGATGCCTGAATCAACTTAAATGTTTATGTTTCACGGTCATTTTGGCTGAGGAGAAGAGCTAGAAGTTGCAAGATACCTGATCTGGTGAATTAAGTGAACAAGGACACATGGTAATGTTCATATTTGACAGAAGTTGTCATAAATGTTTGCTCAATGAGAGATGATCATAAAATATGGTGAATGTTTATATGAAAAATTTATTACAGTAAAAGACATATCCCATTGCTCTTTTTTACGCCTGCATATGGTCCTTTTTATTTTAAAGAGAAAAAAGATAAACAAAGAAATATATTAGTAGGATGGCCACAAGAATTGATAATTGCATATTGTTGTCTTTGTATACTAATCAGAGTACAGGATACAGGCATGATGTCTTGTCTAAACAATAATAGCACAAAGCATTCTTTTCAAGGAACTGAGAGAAGCTAGCTGTAAAACTATCTTAATTACCTTGTGTATACATATATATTTTTTTCTTTTTCCTTTCCTTCCTTTCTCCTTTCCCCCACTGCAGTTTGTCTTTTCTTTTGCACAGTTTTTTTTCCCAGTTTACAATACCTATTGTACATTTGGGTTTCTATTTTCTTGTTTAGTTTCTCACACTAGTGAGACAATATGATGTTTACACATATGGCCCTGATTTATTTCATTGAGTATGGTCTTGAGTTGCATGCATTTACCTATAAAAGTTTCCAGTTTGTGCTTCTCTATGACTTAGTAATACTCCATTATGGAAAAAAACCCCACACCTTTTTATCCGTTTCTCTATTGATGGGCATCTAGGTTGTTTCCAAGATTTAGCTATGACAAATTGTGTTGCTATAAACATGGGTGCACATATATTGCAATTCTTCTGGGGAGATATGCAGAGGGGAAAGAGACCTCTAATCCCGGTTTCTTAAGGAATTTCCACACTGATTTCCAAAGTGGTTGCATCAGCCTACACTCCCACCAGCAGTGGAAAAGTGTCCCTTTTTCCCCACAGCCCCTGGAGCCTTTGTTATTGGTTGATTATTTTGATGACGGCCATTCCTTCTGGGGTGAGATGGAGTCTCAGTGCTGTTTTAATTTGCATCTGTCAAATGACCAATGATGTTTAACATTTTCATGCATTTATTTGCTATTTGTATGCCCATTTTTTGATTGGGTCTTTGAATTTGGGGGTGTCTAATTTTCCTCAGTTCTGTTTATGTTCTAGATGGAAGTCCTTTTGGGGACAATTGGTTATACTTTTTTCTCATTCTGTGGGGTGCTCTTTTCACTCTGTCGGAGATGTCTTTTGTTGTGCAAAACCTTTTTAATACAGTAAGATCCCATTTTTTGATTCTTTGTACTATTTCCCTTGCAGTCTGGGTTTTGTTCATGAAATCTCTCCTTACATCTATGTCTTTGAGATTTCTGCCTATTTTCTCTTTCTGTAAATTTAGTCTGTTTTAATATTTGAATCTTTGATCCATTTTGACTTTAGAGGCTGGTAATAGACATGGGTCTAGTTTTAGTCTTTGGCATGTGGAGAGCCAATTTTTCCACCGCCATTTATTAAAGAGACGGTCTTCCAGTGAACACGTTTGGCTCCTCTGTTAAAGATAAGGTGTCTGCGTGTGTTTGTGCTCTGTCGGCACCTTCTGTTGGCTTGCACCTGCAGCTTCTATTCTGTTTCACTAATTCTGAGGCCTGTTCTTTGCCAATTCCATGTTGATTTTATCATAGTAGTTTTGTAGTATAATTTGAGGTCTGGGATTGTGATGCCCCCCGACTTGCTTTGGTTGCCCAGAATTGCTTTTGCTATTCTAGGTCTTTTCTGGTTCCAAATGAATTTTAGGAATGTTTTCTCTAGATATGGGAGGTATGTTAATGGTATTTTGATCAGGACTGCATTAAATCTGTACAGCAGTTTTGGGAGTGGCCATACTCCCATTGTTCTTTTAATGTGTCTTTTACTGCAATAATTTTTTTCCCCTTAATTTAAACACTCACTTTATCTTTTGATCAGCTCTTATAAACTTTGAGTCCAAGGTGTAGTTCTGGAAGTCATTGTAAATTTGAGTTATTTTCAAGTTGACAGTAACTTTGTTTTACAGAGTCACTTACACAGAACTCAAGGATTTAATAAAACTGAATGTTTCTTAGGTGCTCAGGAGGGCTACAGGCCAGGGAAAAGTGATTCTGGAGATGAGGATATACATAAAGGTTTTTCTCTGCTTGTAGAGAAAGGTACTATTCTGAATATAGATGAGAGGGTGCAGGCTGCTGAGTGTCTAAAGACGACAGCTCTGTGATCAGACCAATAGGAGTCGAGTGGTAATGGCCATTTGCTTTCCATCCTTGTCCTGTCTTCACTTCAAAAGTATTTTATATAAAATTTCCTGGCTGTCTCTGTTCCTGTACATGTTCAAAGCACTGCTCTGATCATTCTCTGAGGTTCAGTTGCATTTCTTGACCATTCATCTGCAGTCCCTCCTTTCTCTCTCCAGCCTCTAGGCTCCCCCTTAATCAGGAAAGCACCTTTAGGGGTTCATATGGTTACACGGGGGTCCCCATCTCAGGGTCCATAAAAATCACACCTGCCTAGTCCCTTTTTCTATAAAAGGTGACGTATGCACAAGGGCCTGGAATCAAGATGCACACCTCCTGGGACCATTGTTATGCCCATCACAGTGATTATACAGCCTTGCATAAGCCCTCACCCCTTTTCTGTGCATCATGGAATCAGGCAGTACACTGCAGGTAAGTGCATTTGCAGTCTGGTTAGATCATGTCAAACATGTTTTAGTCTATATATCATTTGAAATGTAGAAATAGATGTAATTCTCCAAAAATTAACATACATATTTAGCTAAATATAACTGAATATATACTTTTTATTATCATCTAACATCAGATGGCAAGAAAATGAATGGATAACTCATGAAACCTTTTATGAAATCTCCCACTGTGCTAGCACGGTATCCAGGGTTAGGTAGGAGCCCCTGAGTTGGGTTGTTCATTTACCTCTGTTTAATGATGTCCAAGGCTCATGGTCAGCATATCCCTTCTTTCCTTGACTCTTCTCTGCTAAAGTGCTTGGAGATTTACAGTAACTTTAGGTGTTTCTGGATGGCAGCTCCTATTGACCTCCACAGGATGCTTAAGCATCTTCTAAGATGAAGATCATCTCATTTGTTCCCTTTGGCTGAGGGGCATTTGGCAACATTCATGCCTCCGTTCATAGGTGTTCATGCACTTGCATCATTTTAACCAGAAACTGGCCCTCTGTGGAGAACACCAGCTGGAACACTCCCTGGAATTTGTTTCTATGATCTGGTTCTGATTGAGATTCATCCTCTGTTTTCATCTTAACCACTATTGGACTAGCTCCCTGGACAAGATGAAAATGGGAGTGAAAATTCGCCTGGAGGGAGGAGGTTAGTTGTGATTTGTCAGTTGCTATTCAAAATAAGCCTGACCTTTCCTTAGAGAGAGCACAGGAAGGAAGTACAGTGGCTGAAATTATCTGCAGATTGAGCTATTTAGCCTATTGTTTCCTCCACATGCAAAGTAGCATTTGTGTGTTGAGTACAGAGTTCCAAGTGTTTTTGTAATTATTAGGGCTATTAGTACTGAGTATCTTCATGGGTATCATTGGGAGAGTTTTTATATGCACAAGAAAGTACATTACATGTGTCTGTGTCAACATATCCGTAATCATGTAAAATCATCTCACATTTGTTAAACACTTTTCAAGTTCTTTCATGTTAGGTATTTCATCTGGTCTCACAGCAACTCTGAAAGTTGTTAGTGCAGATGTGAAATCAGAGTCATAGAAGGATTCGTTTTCTTATCATCTCACCTGGGCCCAGGGGTAGTGAAGGTTTAGATTAGAAAGGGTTTCTCAACTTTGAAACCAAAGTTCTTCCTATTTGATTATGTAAAATAATAATTTCAGTAATTCAAGAGTTTGTACAAGGTTTTAATGACTTCAGAACTGTCAGAACTATAATACTAATTTTCACTTACAATATATATTTAGCAGTAATTGACTATAATTTGGTCGTGGGGGAATAAGAAAAAAAAAGATGGTATTTCATGCAATATTATATAAAAATATAAGAAGACCTTGAAAATGCAATATTACAAAAAGAACTAAGAGAGACTCAGAAAATAAAGCAGTTTTACCTCTGTACTGTTTTAGAAATAGCACATGGTTTCTATTGCATGATGAATTTAAAAATCAAACAAGATAATGCAAATGTAACTTCTGAGTTTAGGTGGCCCAAAATGCACAGAGCTGAGTATTTTCTGGTCATTGTAATTAATTCCACTAAAAATAGGATGATAGGTCTTTAAATTTAAATTTATATTATAGAATTTAGAATTTGGAGCCAGGGATTTAGCTCAGCAGCAAGCGTTTGCCTGGCAAGTACAGGATCCTGAGTTTTGATTCTCACATACTAGAATTCTACCCTTTTACCTCATATATTTTCTTTCCTTAGGGTGGTTAATCTTGGCCATTTATACAAAAATTATTTTACTAAGAAAGTCAACACATTGTATAGGGATGGTACAGGTGTGGAATGATTTTCTGGATCATAGATAAGATTTAGTCAGGTTGAAGCTGTTTTTATTTTTAAGCCAATCTAAAAGCAGGCACAAAACCTTTTTTTTTTTATAGTTTTACTTGTCAAATTTCAATATATGGCAATTTTTAACTTTCTAAAAGTATACTTTAAAACAGGTGATCTGTTATTTTGAATCTAATAATCTCTTCCTACTTTTTGAAATATTTCTGTCACATGCTAAATATTGACTCCACATACAAAGAACTCCACATACAAAATTATTTTTCCAGATTCTCTTGTGTATTTTTCTATTATTTGCAGCATTTATGAATATTGTACTTAGTTAAGTAGGCTAAAAGTGCTTTTGTTTTGGAATACTACTTCAGTCTGACAATAAGGTCTAGCTCACATTAAGGATTGTCTCATTAAGAGTTGCTTTATGCAAAGAGCATAAAATGAGTCTTTGGGCCTTTATTTAGCAAATTTGGATGTGTTTCAGTAGGAAGATTTGCTCAAAGAGAAAGTCTGCATTCTGTGAAAGTTACATACCATCTTCCCCTAACCTGAAAGCAAAATACAAATTTCTAAAAGTTCCCAGCATTTCATGCCCCTGTCCTCCCCATGACCACCTAGAGACATGGCCGAATTGAGAGGAAGCACTGTGGACCCTCAACAGGTTCAACATCACAAGTCTGTGCAGTAACTTCGAGGTCCTTCTCGAATGAGCTGTGTTTTCTCATTTGCATTTGTAGGCTGGAGAACAACTGGAAAGTCCATATCTAAAAATAAACAAAGAGAAACAATAAGCCCTCTTTTTATCAACTTACATTTCTTTCACTTGGGGCAAGTGGTGAACATTTTTGTTGAAATGCTAGTTAGCAAATCAGTTCAGTTTCTGAAGCTCTAAACCCTGCTTTCCTCAGTGTCCTCACTGGGAATTGACTGAACCTGGTGAAGCTGAACTTTAGTTTTGACCATCTTGTGGTGCTGGCCACTTTCCTCATAGCTGGGACTCAATGCTTGACACCTGCAGTGTAGAGGAGGAATGGTTTGTTTTGGCTCACAGTTTTATCCCATAGTTGGCTGGCTTCAAGGCAGGAAGGCAGGTCTGGGAGGAAAGCTGCTCACATCACTGCAGCTAGGTAGGGGGGGCAGAGAGAGAGAGAGAGAGAGAGAGAGAGAGAGACCCTTGCAGTTGATCCACACAGTGACAACCTCTTCTGTCCAGACTCCATCTCCTAATAGGAAGTCAGCTATAATCAATGCTCCCATAATCTAATCTCTCAAAGCCCTGCCTTTGATTGCTAATGCTTTCTTTGGGGGAAACATCTATATATAAAACATGTGCACATAGGGATGGAGATAGGACCATATTATATTTGTGCAGATTGCACACTGTAGAACGCCAGAAGCCCCTTGCCATTAAGACTATAATATATATCTATTTGAAAGCTGTCTCTTAAACTTTCATAATGTATAATTACAAGTATGATTCTCATTGGGACAGGAGTCAAAACCCAGGGCTTATTTAGGTGGAGAGTCTCACAGGAAGCTCTTCACTTAAAGATAGTGACTTCAAATAGGTATGCTGTCTCTCAGCTACTATACTCTTAAATTTTCAAAGAGATTTATTAATCTTAAATTTTCATGCTGAGTTGAAGGCGCTGTCCTAAAATGTTAGATGGCAAGCCAGTGAGTACACTAATTGACAAAGCTTTCAATATCCATGTGTTCTAAGAAATCCTAAGATGATAATTTAGCAGTGTTTCCTTCCCGCAACCTGACTGTGCAACAGGAACTTTTATCCAGAGACAAAGGCCGACTCACGCTGACACCTGGGCAGCATGGCTTTTCACTGCCCGCCTCCCGGCTCTGCGACCGGGACCTTTCTCGAGCAACCTGCGACACCACATGAGTAGCGCAACCCTTTTCCTCTGGTCAGGTCTACACCGGGGTTCTGCTCCACACCTTAGATTAGGAAGGAGCTCCAACTGGGAGGGCCCGTCCCTGCTGGTGGTTGAGACCTGCAGAGTGGAATCAGCATCAGGCTCTGGGGTCCTTGGGGTTGGGAGGAGAGCCCTGCTCCCCTCTGACCAGCTACCTCAGGAACCCAAAACAGAAGCTGCTGCCTAACCACCATAGGCTTCAAGGCTGAGACTCACACTCTTCCTGTCCACACACTGGACACTCTGGTACGGAAGCCCAGTACTCTCCCACTATAGCAGCTGTGGTCTGAGCCAAGCACCCCAGCAATTGCCTGGGGTCCCTGGGATCAGTGGTCCACAGTCTGCTACCACCCTGGGTTTAGTTTGACATCCATTTAAACTAGGGTCACTAGAGTCCTTAGTGAGCTGCCTGGGGAGTCAGTAGCTCAGCACCAGTCATCGGACATTAACAAGACAAAGGGGCAAAATGCAGT
The DNA here is from genome assembly GCA_004027595.1 of Dinomys branickii. Lineage (NCBI taxonomy): Eukaryota > Metazoa > Chordata > Mammalia > Rodentia > Dinomyidae > Dinomys > Dinomys branickii. Next base: position 3,456 of record PVLD010022911.1, on the reverse strand, counting down.
CTCAGAACACAACTCCACTCAGAACAAGTACAGGACACAATGACATAGGAGAACCAGGAAACCGCATACCTAAAATTTCTGAAATGATCACATCTGAAGGAAAGAAACAACTCCATCAGCCATAGAAGAGATTAAATCTGAAATAATAATCTCTCAGGCAAAAATGAAATGAAAATAATAATGGAAGAAATGCTTCACACATACAGAGAAGAAACAGATAAGAGACTAGAAGATCAAAGGCAACAAATGGAAATATTAAATGAGCAATTCAGGAATGAATTAGAACACATGAAAGGGTCTCAAAGAGATTTCCAGGAAATGAAAACTGCCATTGAAAGCTTGCAAAACCATTTGAATGAATCTGAAGATAGAATTTCACATCTTGAAGATAGCCTGACAGCTAACGACCGTGAAAAGAAGGATCTCTTAAAGTCAACAAGGAACCAGGAGAAATCAATCTAACAGCTGCAAGATGAAGCAAAGAGAAATAATGTGTGGGTAATAGGAATCAGTGAAACAGCAGGAGGCAACACAAATGACATAAAAAGAATATTTGGAGAAATAATAGCAGAAAATTTCCCGAGAATGGTAAACGAAACCGATGTGCAGGTAAATGAAGCATATAGAACTCCAATGAGGCACAACCCAAATAAAACCATCCCTAGGCATACAATAATCAAGATCCCAGATATGCAGCAAAAGAGCACAGTATTAAAAGCTGCTAGAGAAAACAAATGGATCACCTATAAAGGAAAGCCCATCCGAATCACAGCAGACTTCTCAACAGAAATCATGAAATCAAGAAAAGCTTGGAGCAAGATATTACAGATTCTCAGACAAAACAGCTTCCAACCCAGACTGATGTATCCTGCAAAACTATCCTTCAAATTCAATGGAGAAATAAAATATTTCCATGACAAAGACCAACTGAAGAATTTCACGAGTGCCAAACCAACATTACAAAAAGTACTGAAAGATATTCTAGACAGAGAAAAAAGTGACCACAATCCCAAGAACAACAATAGAAAAGAACCCGTAAGCAGAGCAAGAAATTAAACAGCAAAAGTAGGAAAGCAACATCAACTAAACAGCATGACAAGAATAAGCCAACATATAACAGTTATAACGATCAATGTAAATGGCCTCAATTCACCAGTCAAAAGAAACAGACTGGCAGAGTGGATTAAGAGACAGAATCCCACAATATGCTGTATGCAGGAAACACACTTTACTCAAAAGGAAATCCATAGACTGAAAGTCAAAGGCCGGAAAACAATCCTCCATGCAACAGGTTCCCAGGAAAAATCAGGGGTAGCTGTTATGTTTGCAGACAATGCAAACTTCAAACTGATAACAATCAAAAGAGACAAAGAAGGCCACTTTATACTAGTTAGAGGAAAACTGTAAGAGGAAGAGATAACAATCCTAAACATGTATGCACCAAATACTGGAGCACCAAACTATGTAAGGCAAATCTTAACGGACATAAAAAGCCAAATAAACAATAACACTATTGTAATAGGGGACCTAAATACCCCTTTGACACAAAGAGATAGGTCAACTGGACTAAAACTCAGCAAAGATATAACAGACCTGAACAAAATGTGCAAACAAATGGACTTAGATGTTTACAGAGTGTTCTACCCCACGACACCAGAATACACATTTTTCTCAGCTGCACATGGGACTTTCTCTAAAATAGACCACATTCTAGCCCATAAAGCATACCTACTTAAATGCAAAAGGACTGAAATTATCCTATGCTTATTATCTGACCACAGTGCAATGAAATCGGAAATTAACAACAAAGGGAATTCCAAAAACTCTATAAACACTTGGAAATTAGACAACAATCTCCTGAATAACCAATGGGTCACAGAGGAAATTGAAGAAGTGATTGGAAAATACCTACAAACAAATGAAAATACAAATACAACTTATAGGAATCTGTGGGGTGTGATGAAAGCAGTCAGTCCTCAGAGGGAAATTTATAGAGATGAACTCACACATAAAGAAAACAGAAAGAGAACAACTAACAGCCTAATGTTGCACCTCAAACTTTTAGAAAAAGAAGAACAAGTCAAGCCCAAAGCCCAAAGAAGGGAGGAGATTATAAAGCTTAAGGCAGAAATTAATGCAATTGAGATGAAGAAAACTCTACAAAAAATAAATGAATCAAAGAGTTGGTGTTTTGAAAGAGTAAATAAAATTGATAAACCTCTAGCCAATGTTATCAAAAAAAGAGAGGAAAGAACTCAAATTCATGCAATAGGGAATGAAAAAGATGAAATCACTACAGATGCTACAGAAATTCAAAAGATGATTAGTACCTATTTTGAGAATCTTTACTCCAATAGGATAGAAAACCCAGAAGAAATGGACAGATTCCTAGAAATGTATGAATTACCAAAGTGGAACCAGGAAGATGTAAAAACCCTGAACAACCCAATATCAATTAATGAGATTCAAAATGTCATTAAAACCTTACCAACAAAGAAAAGCCCAGGCCCTGATGGATTCACAGCAGAATTTTATAAAACGTTCAGCAAAGATTTAATACCAACACTCCTCAAACTCTTCAATGAAATTGAAAAGGAAGCAATTTTCCCTAACTCATTTCTGGAGGCGAGTATCATTCTAATACCAAAACCAGAGCAGGACCCAACCACGAAAAAGAACTATAGGGCCTAATGAACATAGATGCAAAGATACCTAATAAAATACTAGCAAATAGAATGTAGCAAATCATAAGGAAAATTATACACCATGACCAGGTTGGATTTATTCCAGGAATGCAGGGATGGTTCAATATTTGCAAATCAATTAATGTAATATACCATATCAACAGAGCCAAAGACAAAAACCACATGATCATCTCAATAGATGCAGAAAAAGCTTTCAATAAAGTCCAACATGCATTCATGTTAAAAACCCTAGAAAAAATAGGAATACATGGCCTCTACCTCAATTTAATCAAAGCCATCTATGACAAACCAACAGCCAACATCATACTAAGTGGACAAAAACTGAAAGCTTTCACTTTAAAGACAGGAACAAGGCAAGGATGTCCACTGTCACCACTGCTTTTCAACATAGTTCTAGAAGCATTAGCCAGAGCAATTAGACAAAAGAGAGAAATAAAAGGAATACAGATAGGAAAGAAAGAAGTAAAACTATCGCTATTTGCAGATGACATGATACTTTACATGGAAGAGCCCAAAAACTCCACAAGAAGACTCCTTCAATTAATTGACAAATTCAGCAGAGTAGCTGCATACAAAGTCAACACCCAAAAATCAATAGCATTCCTATACACAAACAACAAAGAGACTGACAGAGAAATTAAGGAAACCATACCTTTTACAATAGCATCCAAGAAAATGAAATATTTAGGAATCAATCTAACAAAAGAGGTAAAATATCTACTTAATGAAAACTATGGTACTCTGAAAAAAG
>PVLD010022910.1:0-28416 GCA_004027595.1 Dinomys branickii | reverse complement strand
TGTGTGTCTGCAATAATATTGAAATAGGATCCAGGAAGACTGACACAGCGCATGCGTGCAGCCCAAGACAGGTGAGCCCCAAGGGAGAAGTGCGGTAGTGGCTAGTTTCCTCCACACGAGGGAGCCTCTGCGACATTTATTTTGTGCCCTGAAGTCAGTACAAACCCACCAGCCCAAACAAAAGGCCAGGTGCTTGGACACTCCCTGGGAGTCAGTAGAAATTCTCATTTCCCCGCTGTGCCCCCTGCCCCTTTGCACATGTCTTAGACCCAGGCGAGCTGCGACAGCTGTGCCCACCGGACGGGCCCGGATCTGACCCTCTAGTAGGGAGGCATTTGGGCTGCATTCCCTGGGCCCTGCACCAGACTGCGTGGGTTCCATGCCACCACTTCGGCCCACGCCCTTCCCATGCGGACCTCTGGTCCCGGGCCCCACCCTGGTGAGAGGAGGAAGCAGTGGGCGGCCTTTCCCTGGTCCTCAAGGGGCAGGCGTGGGACTGAGCACCGAGGCAAATGCAGCTCATAATTCGGGAAGACTTTCAGGTCGGGCTGTGCCTTCCTGCCGGGAGGGTTTCCATTTTAACACGTCTTCGCTGGCTGTGTTGGGAAACATCTTGCACTCAGTGCAGCAGCAGAACTTGTGTTCACTGCACCCCGAGATTGGGCCTGTGAGCGCCCAGGCTCCACGAGAGCCCGACAGATGGGCAGAAACAGAGTGCAGGGGTCGGCCCTTCCTGGCTGCCTCTTAGCGCGAAGTTGAGGGCAGCCTGCTGGGACCGTGAGGAGTGCGGAGCCCTGTGATGCGCACTCTGGTGTGGCCGAGGGCTGCTCGAAAGCTGAGCCTAGGGAAGCAGGGACAAGCTCCTTGGACTGCTGCGGTGCTGACTGAGCGATTCCCTCCTGAGGTCCCCCAGGGAAAGGGATGGGCTTTCCTACAGTGATGTAAATTGGTTTAAAAGAAGAATCAGGCCTAAAAAGACTCAAGAGGTGTAGAGCATGTTTCAGCGCCCTGGGACATAGAATGTGAGAAGATGGTGCTGCCCTAAAGTGGGATTTCTTGGCTCTTGGCGGTCTCATTATTCAGTGGTTGGATCTCATTTAATGGTGGCTGGAGGCCCCGTCTTCTGTCTACTTACAATCTCTTAAGAGTAGCCAGGTAAACTGGGAGAAGAGGTACATGCCTGTAATTCCAGTTCCTTGGGAGGTTGGGAAGAGAACACCAAGTTCTGGACCAGCCTGGCAAGGCAGACATTTTGTATCAAGATAAAAAATAGCTAAGGATGTCACTGGTGTACCATTGCTGGGTTCAGTGTCTAGTACTGAGAAAGTATAGTTCAGCTCTGCTTGTAGTCTGTCCTTTGAACGTCCCTTTGTAATGTGTCTTCAAAGAAAGCAGATGCGGCAGAGAGTGTAACACTGTAAATCCTGCTGGCGGGCAGCAGTGGCACTTCAATATCACACACACGACTGTGTGGATGTGTGCTGGGGCTATTGGAAAGAGAAATTAGATTGGCCTGGAGAATCCATATTGATTGGACTGAGTAAAACATGGTGGCTGAACCAACGGCTGTGAAACAAACACGGGTGCCACGTGCCTTTTACTTATCATTATACTGAATTATCATTAGAATATTTTAAGTTGGAGTCTTTTTAACAGAGCATCTGAATTGTGGAAGTTTATAATGAACAACCATGCATTTACAGAGGCTTTAAATGCACGCCAGGTGGGACTTCCAAAAGGTCACATAGTGGGAAGAATGAGACTCTTCTGCAGGGCATCATAATTGACAGGATTTAGGCTATTAGTATGCTTATTAGCTGTTATTGGAGATGCAGTCACAGTATTTCCTGGTGTGAGAAGATGCACTGGTTCCAGTTCGGCCTTCTGCACCAGCAATGCCAGGGATCTGATTTCATTCCAACATGTGTATTTGCGCACCATTGTATCATCAGTTCTACCACAGGAAAGAAAGTCAGTAGGGTCGCCACCACTGGGTGCTATTGAACAAAAAAACACAATGGTTACATTCAAGGTCACTTGTTTACTAGGAATTGTTTTGCTGTTGATCCCCTGTAAGTTACAGGCATTCCTTGGCATGTTCATTAGGACTTTCCAAGACAGTGATTTGGGCACCTATGTCTGATGATACCAGAATAGACTGAATTTTTCATATCTCAGTGAATCATCAGAATACTGAAGGGACGCTTGCCCCCAGGATTTTGGAAATCCCTGAGAAGTGACCTTACATGTGACAACTGATGCAGCTCTTACGAAATAACTAGCCATGGTGGTGGTCCTACTGACGCCACTGCAGACGTGATATCCTGATGGAACAGCTAATGGTTTTACCCTTCTTCCCTGTGCTTCTGTGTCAAGCAGAAATGAGCCTTCTCCTAGGCCGTGAATATAAGTCAGTGCGTGTAATATTTGTTCTTCTTCTATCTGAAGGTTTGTCTTCACAATCATAGGGTTGCATAACCCTCTCTTCTATTTTGGAGATTTTAGCTTCTCCAGATTTATTTGGTTTTTGTTTGTTTGTCTGTCTGATGCCATGAGTCAAACTCAGGACCTTGTGTTTGCCAGGCAGGAACTGTACCACTGAGTTATATCCCTGGCACTGCTTCCCTAGATTCAATGTGACCTTACCTTGGGGGGTTCTGATAACTATGTAGAAATTACAGGTATGAATTTGGAGGATCCTTTAACAACTTACAGATTTTTCAACCCTTTGTTTTACCTGTTAATTGTCTCATTATGCATGTAACAACCAATTAATCTTTTTTGTGGTGATTTTCCTTTAACTTCTGTTGTGAATTTCCTTTAATTTTCTTAGTGCTCTTTTTGGTAGTAACTAGAAACTCTAGCCCTGTCCTGACAAGTACTAGGAAATTTGGGTTTGGAAGTTTACATTTTATGAGATACCTCTTTATCCTAGTAGACAGCCAGATGCCTGATTGCCCAACCAGTGACCAGCCATCCTGCCTTTGGAAACTTGCTTCATTGGCAAATATTCCATGGTTCTTGCCTTACCTGTGTGTACTTTATTTCTGCAAGGAAAAGCATGATCGAGAAGAGCCCTGAGCAGGAGAGCTAGGTTTTGATGTGTTAGTCAAGTAAAACAGTGAAGGGGCAACAGAACAAAGCATGAAGTAACAGCAGCATTCGTTACTTAGAGATCCCAGAGAGAGGTGGGCAGCATTCCCAGCAGCAGGGTCAACAGGAAGGAAGAGGAGTTGTCCAGGACACACTCACTCCAGCAGGAAAGAAGAGGAGAGAAAGGGAGGGAGGAGAGGGGGAGAAGGAGGGATAGAGGGACAGAGGAGGGAAGGAGGAGAGGAAAAGGAGGAGAAGCAGAGGGTCAAGAGGAGAGAGAAGGGGAGAGGGAGGAGGAGAGGAGAGACTGCCTGAGAATCAAAACTAACTTACTAAGTTTCAGGATGGTACCCAAGCAGGGTTTCTGTGGGAGTATTAAATGGGTTTGGAGCAAGCATGCCTTTATTGGGTCATGCTGGAAGGTAGAGTCCAATCTGAGCAGTGTACACTGGAGCATGGGGCTCAGGGGACGTGTCAAGCTGGTTGTGTCCAGCTATTCCATGGGAGGGCTGTGCAGAGCAGACACCTGCACTGAGTAGGGGAAGGCAAAAATCTGAAAACTCTCAAGTAGGATGGAGAGTTTGTCTGCTATGAGAAGTTTAAATTTACATTCAAAGTAGATACCAAGGCAAGGTGAAACTATAAAAATGCCTCTCATTCTCACCATCCCTTTTATGAAATCTTTAGTGGTCATTTGGATTTCTCATTAGGTGAAGCATCCGATTGTGGTTTCTAGCTGCTGTTGCTCACATACATGTTGGGCCTTACAAATGGCCACCAGGACTTTTGTTTTCTCAGATGGTTTGTGGTCCCTACTGGCCCCATTCGTAGGCAGCTGCCTGTTTCTCTAGAGTGACTCAATAGAACACAGCTGGATTTGGCTCTCATTAGCACACCAGTATCAGAATCCTACAGCAGTGAGCCAAGCCTCATATCCTCACACCAGTCCTTCAGCCTTGGTGGGTGAGTAGATTGAACATTCTGGGCAGCCCAATGTATTGGGCAGACATTTAAAAAGTCTCATCGTGGATGTTAGGAAGGAGATGAAGGTGTTTCAGTCCAGTTTGACCATTGGGTGCTTTTCCACGGCACACCAGCTAATCCCTTAGTACTCCACGGAGTTGGGGGGCAAAGAGTGAAGTTCTGCAGCAGTGGAGGGACTTCAGATCCCATCAGCAGCGTTTCTGATGAAGGACCATCACTTTCTAGTTCATGGGATGCCCCTATTCCTAGTCAATGTGGTTCCAAATACTGTGCACAAACACAGCTAATGGGGCTACGCAGGAGTGTAACTACGTATCATTAAGCTTGAATTCAATATGATACCTAGCAGCCTTAAACCAGTGGGGTTGTCCTCTGTCTGTCACCAGAAATATTTTGTATAGCTCACAAAAACCCTTATGACCCTACAGCCAATGGACACAGAACCAGTTAAAAATAGATACAGGACTTCAGTGATGGCAGATAATGGCTGTGTGGTCCATGGACGGCTGGTTGAGACACAACAGCCCTCTACAGAATGCTTCAGTCCTGCTTTTCTCCTCTCAGTCTTTCACCCTGTTAGATATGCATAGTGAACTCTGGCATTTCCAACCTTCCCTGCCCCTCTTCCCATTTTCTCTTAGGAATGCTTCCAAATAAAATCCTTGTATATTTAATCCTGTCTTGGTGTCTCCTCAAAGAGTCAAAGTCAGGACTCCTTGTTAACTATTTCATAACAACATGTTAAAAAAGACAATACTGGAAGAAATTAGCAAAGCCATAGATAAGGAGGCTGAACCCCTGCCCCATGGAGCAAGAGTGCATAGCAAGGAGAGTGCTCTTGTACCAATGTGAGGAAGGAGACATAGTTCAGGTAGTAGAATACACAGTCCACTTAGAGACAGATTCTCAGTGCTTTTCTTTTTGCTAGCGCATCTACAATTAAAGATACATACTTTTCTCTATGCAGTCTGTGGTGGGAGACAGCCCTCAAAACCTCCTCCAACACACACACTCCAGATCAAAGGGCAAGCTGGCTGTGCAGAAGCAGTCAGTTCAACTGTTCTGCAGTTACACCGCTCAGGGTCAAATCATGGCTCGGCCACTGTCTGCACGAGGGATGTGGGCCCTTGTGCAGGTAACCTAGCTCTGCTTAATGTCTGATGTGGACAATGAAGGTAATAACAGTGTTTTGCTCTGAGGGTTAATTTAGATTATCTTACAGGTTTCTTTGAACACTGCTATTACATGGTAAACTTGTTTGATGGCAGCTATTTTTGTCAGAGGTGTGGGTCATCTGGGATTGTGGGCTCTAAGAAGGATGTCTTCCTTTCTCCCTGCTATTTATGAGTAAGAAGTGAATTTACCCCTTTGGTAGGTGCAGGGTTCATGACAGTGAAGTTTATGGTGTTCATTGTGTTACCAACTCTGCCCTCCGCTTACTGCTAAGGAAGTGGCAACCTAATATTAAAAATAGGTGCTGGCCCATACATTCCTGCATTTCCCCCAAGGAGTTCTGTCATTTTTCACTGTACATTTTCCGGTTGTGTAAGTGTATGAATTACCTGTATGTGAAGACAAGTGTAAAATAATTTTAAGTTTAAGGCATTGAAAATTTCCCCTCTGTACTAACATATTTTACCTGAAATTAACTGTCCAATGTAAGTAAATCTAAAAATTATTTATTTTACCTTGTATTTAACTTTCAACATTGCTGTTTATTTTCTGTCTTACCTTTTCTATGTCGGTTTTCAGTTCTTTCATAATTCCTTTTTATGTTTTCCTTCCTAGGTTTTTAGTTATGATTTCAGTATTTTTTAAAAATTTCTTTGTTTTGAAAGGCTTTGTACTGAATTTTACTGTTTGTGCATTACATGCCAAGAATAGACAGTCTGGGGCCTTCTCAGTACAGCTGTGTCTACCTCTGGGGAGCCTTATCGGCCACACTGCCCTGGCCCTGCGAGTGGCAGTGGGTCACTGCTGTGTCCTCACAAGGACGCTCGACCTAGAGCGCCCCAACAGTGTTTCTCACTGAAGTCTGATCAACCACAGTTTTTAAATCTTTACAAAACCCACACTTACAAAGGAATCAAATATTTTAACAAAAGTAAAATTAAGGACATATGTAGTTGTGCATGCCTGAAACACAGCTTCTCACGAGACTGAGACAGGATCTTCACAGGTCTGAGGCTAGCCTGGACAGGCTAGTGAGGTCCTTCCTCAGAAAAAAAAGAAAAAAGGGTTGAGGTGTAGCTCAGTGGAAGAGCATTTGTCCAGAGTGGGAAGGCCCTGGGGAACTCTGGGGAGAAAAACACCTCATATTCAGTTTTCAACGCTGGGATTACTTTATTTTATACACACACTGTGTGTGTGTGTGTGTGTGTGTGTGTGTGTGTGTGTGTGTGTGTGTGTAGCTAGATGTGATGTAATATATATATTTAAAACATTATTTCACCTACAAGTAATTTGTTAGACTTTTATGCATATAGAAACAATGATAGCATATGCAGTTACTACTGTATTATTTCTGAGAGGTTTGACCCTGCACATTTCAGCACATTCACTTCTTGCTTGCTACAGTGAGTTCCCAGGTTGTGTAGAGCCTCTTATGCTTTCCGTTTAGCTTGTAAGTCTAACTTCTTAATACTGTACTGTGATCATGATAACTAGCTGCTTATTACTGGATTTTCTAAGTCATTTCTAATCTTGCAGTTTGTAGTGGAGAGTGCAGTGAACATTCTTGTACCTCAATGATTCCATACATGTAAAATACACATGTCATCATATCTATGCAAATACAATGACAGGGGCAAGGAATATGAATCAATTTGTCATTTATTATCAAGTGTTCCTCCACGGACAATGTGTCAACTGTATTCTTATTAACAATTTATGAAAGTACCTATTTCTCTGGTCCTCCCTTGATCCCTGGTCCTCATTGACAGAATGTATTTTCCAAATATTTGAGTCTCTGAAAAACCGCAAGGAGAAAATTGAAACCCCATGCAATTTTAATAAACATTATTAGTGTTGCTTGAAAACTTCCTACCTTTGAAAGCATTTTCATTTCACCTTCTGTGTAAGATCTATTCCTACTTTTTGTTAACTTCTTCACTAAGTTTTATTGCTCTTCTCTTTCACTGGAACACAGTATTCATTTATTTGCCGGGCTGATTTTTGTTCTGAGATTGCTCACGTCAAATCAGTCAGGCTTTTCTTCCATTTGGTTATGTGTGTAAGGCAGCGCAGTGGCCAGGTGCATGGACCGAGGAGTCTGACGAGCTGTCACTAACTCCGGTGCCATAAGCTCTTAACTTCCTTGACACTCAGATCTCCCAGCTGTTATAAAGAGGCAATCATACTACGTGCCACTCAGGCTGCAAGGATTAAAGGAAATGTCATATCTTAGAACAAGACTGGTGGGCTCCGTGCAGCTATTTGATTGGCATCGCCAAACTTTTGTTTAGGGTGTTTGTCAAACATGTCATAGAAAAGCACTCTTAATGAGACTTTAAAAATATATATATTCTAAACTGTTGCTATATATTTTTGACTATGTGTCGCCTCTGAAATTTCTAGGTAAGTGGTATTCATACTGGTGTAAAATACGCATAGCCCCCATCTATTAGTTTTCTAGAAGATTTCTGAGCTCTCTTAACAATTTTTATTAAAGAAATCCAAGTTTTCAGTATATCTTTGTGCCCATTTATGACACTTTATAGTATACACTTTTTCTCAACCCAGATGCCACTAATTCAGTCCGCATGCTGCTGTTTTACCATCTTGTGTGTTTTAAGACCTAGTAGAGCAGCTCCCCATTTTGTTTTTTAAATCAGTGTCTTTGTATTTTGCCCACAGCTGGTCTTGAAGCTCAAGTGATCTTCCTGCCTCAGCCTCCTGAGTATCTGAGACCACACATGCATGCTAGTCAGTTAGGTCCATCCAACTATTTTTTAACTGAAAAGCATTCAAGTGATATTGGTTCCCCTCACAGTATACGAAATCTCACAAGTTTCTTTCTCTTTCTAGTTGCAGATGATTTATTTGCATTTTATTAGGATTTGGCCTACTACATATAAAATTGACACATTTGTGATGCCAAATTTCCTAATCAAATTTAATGCCATACATTTTAATTTCCGCAAGTAGGGCCGGGGATATAGTTCAGTGGCATAGCACCTGCCTGGCAAGTGCAAGGCTGTGAGTTCAATTTCTGGTACAAAAAACATTAATTTCCTCAGATATTCTTTAAGACTCCTCCAAGTTGTATATCTTTTGGGGCTTGTACACATACATACTTAAGCTTATTCCTGTGTACTTTATTAGTGCCATAATAAAAATATCTTCCATTATATTTTCTATATGCTTTTTGCTTAACAATATAGTTTATTATCATGTTAATGTTTACTAGCACCTTACTGGTTTTTTTACGTTTTCCAGATAGTCGTGGATTTTTAACATATATCCTCTGCTAAGAGAGATGGATCTGCATATTTCTTCAAAGGGTGTCTCTTTCTTTGGCTTACACGTAATTGCATTAATTGATACACTGAAATAACGACAATTGATAGTGGAGAGTCTTCTTTTTGTTGCCTGATCAAAAGAATTACACATTTACATCTGAGTAGTAAAAGAATAAAAATGCTGAATTGCTTTTATCCTGATTCTTGACTGTTTCACACCGTTATGTATAAATACATTTCACCATTCGTTTGTGTTCATAGGGGAGCGTGTGTCCACCTTCGACATAGTTTGCTATCTGTAACTTGTCATTCATAGTTAAACATGAACGTGGCTCTTTTTCATTGTCTAATTTCTGGATTGCAGTAAATAGTACTAAAGTGATTTATAAAGATTTCATGAAAATCTCTATTTTTAGGTAAAATTACCATAATAGCATTAACAAAATTTTTGACTTTTTTTTTTTTTGGTACTGGGAATTGAACTCAGGATCTTGCACTTGCAGGGTAGGCACTGCGCCTGTGAGCTGTAGCCCCAGCCCTCAAATGTTTTCATCTTACATTAACTGGTAGCTTTATATATTTTACTCAATGACTGATAAATTATACAAGCCTGGAAAATTATCCATTTCATTCAGATTTTCAGTGAGTTGTCACCCAATTGAGTAATGATTTTTCTTATGTTTAAAAGTATCTATTTGTTGTGAATTTCTCCTGATGTATGTGTACCTCCTATTTCCACCTTTTTATTTAACTGGACAGTGGTTTATCCTTTATAAATTCTTATGAATGGTCTGGATTTTATATTTCATTTTTGCTTCCCTCTCCTTGATTCTCCTAATTGTGTGCTTTTGTATGTGAAATTTTTTAAAAAGTACTATTTAAAGCAAGTAAGTTTAGATTTCTATGAAATCTATTTGTATTATATCTTCTTAATAATATTGATCATGGATTTCTTTTATGAGATTTTTAAAATATTTCATTTAATTTTGACACAGGTATTCATAAATGAACCTGATCTCTAGTAATCTGTGTATGATGTAGGACACTACATTGGTAACATTTTTTTAGTTTTTTTTTTTTTTTTTTTTTCCGGTACCAGGGATCAAACTCAGGACCTTGCACTTGCCAGGCAAGCGCTTATGCCACTGAGCTATACCCCCAGCCCCTACATTGGTAACATTTTTACAGGACTGCTATGCCTTGTTCATAATTATTTACTATTCCATTTCTTCTGTTCTCTTAAATGGAGTTACAGGCTAAATAGCTGATACTCCCTAAATTCTCATGTTGAAATTTAACCCACAATATGACTATAACAGGAAGGGAGTGCTTTGGGAAGGTTATCACATCATCATGGTAGAGACCTCATAAGCGGGCTTAGTACCTTATGAAAGGAATCCACCAAGGTTGCTAGTGCTTTCTTTTGCAAGAATTCTGAAGTGTCTATGAACTAATGTGAGTGCAATGTGCCTTTCATAGTATATGTGTTGGGAACTTAATCCTTAATTCCACAGTACTGATCTCTCCAACCCCACCACCTGATGTCCTTAATAACCATTTTATTTTTGTTCTCATTCTTAACTATTTTGTATTATTATTCATTAACATATTTGATGTTTATGAGGAAACAGGAAAATCTCCTCATCAAATGCAAGCCCTTCAATCTTTGATTTCTTAGCCTCCACTCTTATGAGACAGAAATTTCTTTTCTTTATCAGTTACCAAGTCTCTGTTCTCATGAAACACTAAGCATTATAAAACACCAAGAAACAGTATTTCTATATAATATGCTGAAAAATCACATCTTTGAATTAAAATTCTCCAGATCATTTGTGTTTAAGAGAGATTTGTCCTAATTTGAAATTACTCTCAAATCTGGGGAACTTTTAAGAAATGCTAACAGATTTGTTTTCTGGAAGGAATTTAAACAAAGCAATGCTATTTAATAGAATACAGTATTTAAATAACCACTATATGGTTATTTCGCTATACTGTACCTTTCTTTATAAATCATTAAAATAGGATTTCATTAAATTGTTAAATGGAAAATAACAGACTAAAATTAAGATGGTAAGATGAACCAGACATAAAATTACTTGTGGTTTGATTGAATTTCGAGCTCTCAGAATTGTGAGCAATTTCTGTTGTTTATAAGCCACCCACTGTACGCTAGTCTTGCCATAGCAGGCTGAATGAACTAAGACAAAAAGTTAATGTACTATTTTAATATGTTTAAATTTAGCAGTTAATGTCTGGAGTAGATACTGCATCACCTGCTGAAGTGGTGTGTGTGTTTGAGTGTGCGTGCATGTGTGTAAAAGACACATCCCTTAAAACTTCCTGCAATTTTTAAACTACTAATTCATTTGTATAGATGTAACCTTGTCTTTTTGACTGATGTTTGAGGAATTATGTTTATGGTGAAAATTTTAAATTTTGTTTATATTTTCAGCATTAGTTGCCTCAGATATAACCATTTCTATCAATTTCTTTAGTATCTTTTCATCTCTACTTATTATTTTTGTTTAGTTAGACTTGGAATGCTTTTTACTAAATTAATGGTTCACCCATCCTTCTTTCCACAGATTAGGGTTCATATTTCCATTGCCTGATTCACTAATTTTTGCTTTAATCTTTCTTAATCCTTTCTCCTTACCAGAGCGGTATGTGTGTAGTTCATCCTGTAGTCTTTTAAAAATTGTCAGAGGTATTTAATTGTATGGATTTCTTCTAGACAGTATTAGTCATTAAAATGGAGAATTTTATTCTGTCTGAAGACCCAGCCATATTCTGCAGGTTACAGTATTGTAATTTTTTCATTATTATATTCTGTTCAGGTAAATGAACTTGAATTCACTCTTTTGTCGAGCGGTACTGACTTATTCTTTTGTGATGGCATCAGAAAACGGTGTGCACACTCCTTTTAACTTCTCCGTTGAATTAACAGTTTAACTGTGATCTATTCTACAGTCATTTTTTGTTACTGTTCAATCAATACTGGAAAAACTAATACTATATATCTTTGTGCTGAAAACTCCGACATGCATTAATATACTTTTTTGCGCTGGTGCTGGCTGTTCCCTTAAACGTTCCCTCTCTCCGTCCCCCCTCCACCCACCCCACAGAGAGGTCCAGTTTGTCTTTGTCTGTGGAGACAGGAGCCACACCCTCACAGTGTTTACGAAAGTGCGAAATGGAAGAGTATGTGGGCATTAATCGTAGCGTGGGAATACTTACCTTTAAGTCAGTGACATTCATGACAGGTGAGCTGTGAGACGAAGCAGCTTCTGTGCCTTCAGGAAGTGCGACTCCTAGGTGAATCTCCTTCATCGCGTTCTTATGCATGAGTATCCACCAAATGCAGACATACGAAGCACAAGCAATTCAAACTGCTTTACCAGGCTTTTTCTATTGTAGTTGGAATGACAGAGTGTGTGAGGGCCCTGGGGCTGATTCTATGAGTCCTTGTGCCCTGGGGTGGCTCACACTGCCAGCACTCCTGGAGAATGCCTTTGTATGGCAAGGGCTGTTTTGCTCCTCGCTGCAGCAGGGGTGGCCCCGCTGCCTTCACAGGACAGCAGACGCGAACAATTCATCTAGCTCTTCTGCAATAAGCAGATAAGAGAACAAAATATCTCTTTCTTAGAACACTGCCTCATTTGTTACTTTTCTTAAGTAGATGTCCTGCATAAACAATGCATATTTTTGCACACATCATATTTTTATTTAAAATATTTAAAGTAAATAAATAGCACATGTCTAGCTTGTGTGTTTTTTTGCTGAAAAATGCATAATCTTTTTGAAATTATGAGTGAGGTTACTATATGCTGTGCTCCTGTCTATGAAAATAGTCATGGACTGATAATGCTACCTTAACACAAATTCCAAGAAGTCAGAAAAAAGAGGAACTTGCTGGAGCACTAACTCTCTGTAACTGTCCCTCAGCTCCATAAACAACACAGATTCCTCTTTGGTTCATTCTACTTTAAAACTATGGCCTGCTTTAAACCTTTTACCCATGTCATATTTGGCCCTCACCATAATCCTGCAAAACAGATGATGTTAGACCCATTTCTCAGATGAACAAACTGAGGTACAGAAAATTTAAATAGTTTGCTTAGAATGAATGATGATAAGAAAGAGTCTGGATTTTAATGGCCCTTATATGTCTCCAAAGACACATTTTCTATTAACCCTTATCACATCGTAGTCCCCAAATTTTATTATGAGTGCATGGCTCCAGAAACCATTTGAATATAAATCCAATATTTCATGTGATTGGGAGGTGTGCATTAGGAGGTTTCCAGAGCTTTCCAGGCTCAGCTTAAAATCCCCTCCCCAACAGCTCAGTCACTACAGAGCTCTCCTGAGTCTCTGCTGTGAATGCAACCTTTCAAAGTGTCCCACCTGGTCCTATTTTATTGGCTCATCTGAGATCTATTTACCCTGCTGGGATGAGAATTATGCAGGTGTCTAGGGCATCTTGATGGGTAAAAGTATTTGCATAAGAGGAATCAAGGTGGAAGGAATAGGGCAGAAATCCCAGGGAAACAGCCTGGGGTACTTACACAGTGCACTAGATTTCACATAAAGGGAGGAAGTATAAAAACGTGAGGGCCAAAGAACAGCACACTGAAACATAGCGGGTCTGACAACACAGAAGTTCCGAGTCTCTGTCATTGGGTGGGAACATATTTATGCACCCTGTGCCCCCCCTACCTGAAACACCCATACGTAAAGGCACTGCATACTTCTCTGTAGCTTTACTTAGCTGCTGTACATGTTCCCAGATGTGTATTTGGGGGCAGAGACTGCCGAGCGAGCCTCAAGTGTTACGGAAACAAACTGAGTTTCATTCCTTCTAGTAATATATACTTACAGGTCATATAGGGGTAAACTTGCTACAGTATTATTTACCTCCTGAGCATGACAGGAATTATATCAAGCACAACATACAGTAGTTTTGACAATTAAATCAATACTTTGAAGTATGCTTGATAAGTGGTATAAATTCTGTGAATGTGCTAGTTTTGTTGGCTAGTCAGAGCAGTCAAAATGTCCTGGAATCCAGAACCCCATTGTGCTTTCAGCTATCAGCAAAGGAAGTGCACTCCACAAGTGCCCACAGTATTCTGCACAAGTCAATTAGGTAAGTGAGTAAAACTGTGTTGTGTAATTCTCCTACATTCTTTCTTTGCTCATTTAATTACTAAAAGATTTATTGGAATTGTTCGCTAGGGAATTGAATTTTAATTTTTCTATTTTATCACTTATTAGAGATGTTATGAGTATAAAATTCGAATAGTTACATATTCCTGGTGAAGTATAACTGAATGTTTTTATTTGGTGCTGAACGTAGAACCCAGGACTTTGTGCATTCTAGACAAGTACTATGCCATTGGACTACATCCCTAGGCTTAGTTTAATCTTTAAATATCATTTCTCCTTATTTCCAGAAATGCTTAGCCTTAGTATAAACTTTGTCTCTGATAGAGTCACAACACCTATTTTGTTAATTTTTCCCCTCTAATTTTAATGCTTTTATATTTTTCATTATACAGGTGCATTTAAAATACATTACTTCATTTCAATTTAAAGAAAGTCTGATAGCCTTTTGCTTTTAGTTTTAAACTGCTTTTACTTAATTAAATTATGGTTTATCTGTGCTATACATTTTCTATGTCAATGCTTTATTTAGCTTTTGTTCCTTTGTATCATTCTTGTATCTTTCCATTCTTTTATTCTGGTTTCTGTATTTTCATTGTTTGCTCTTTTATAATCTTGTTTATTTTATAATGAACATTTCTTACCAAGTCACCTTGCTTGGAAAAATCTAGAAAGTGATATCATGGTAGATGTTTATAAAATGTTGAATGCAAACGATTGTGTATCTGACCACAGGATTTGCTGCACCGGAATAAACATTTTTGTATTTATAATAGCAGAGATATATATCTGTGTCATAGCAATTAGCAAGGTCATGATTTCTGTGTCCTTTAGGATCTGTGTCTGGTAGACTTGGCTATAGCCAATTTAAATAGCTGACAGCTACTGCTGTTGGTGCAGGAGCAGAGAAAGTACCCACACTACGCACACAGCAGCCCCACTGCTAGCCTTTAACCTTCAGTTTTCAACTCTGCATTTATTTTAATTACACAAACATATATATTATGGTATATATATTCTTTTGAATATTTTTCAAATACATAACTTTTATCCACACATATATGATATCATTTTCAAGTATATGCTTCCAAATATAAATAATTTCACATTAAGCTAAATAGAATAAAAACATGTAAACATATGCACGTGGTTTTGGTCAAGTACAGCAGAAAGCACAATATTACCGCAAGTTAACAAGTGCACTTGGAAGGGAAGGAGGGAATAAAACAGGCATGTAAACAGAAAGCAGCAGCAAGGACCTGAAAGGGTCCATTTTTTAAGGCTATTGCAGCAAAAAGCTTATAATTTAGTTAAGACACTTTCCCCCTCTCACATTTATTCTTGAGGGATTTCACAATGAGTGTCAGAATTCTGTAAACACTACACTAGAACTGAGTGAATCTTTTGAAAACACACATGACAAAATAAGCCATCATCTGATAGCAATATTAATTTGATACAACAACAGTTTTAAGGACTTTTTGTTTTTTGACACAGAAAAACACCATAATACAATAGAGAGAGTGAAGAGGGAATACAGCAGAAAACAGAGAAACACTGCGTAAAGATCGCCTCCATAGCCCTGAAAGCGACACATGTGTCAGTCAATGAGAGAACAGGAACAGAGACACGCTGAGCTAAAGACTGCCTCAGTAACGCTGAAAACAATACAGTCAGCCGATAAAGGGAGAACAGGCAACAGAGGGGACAGAGCCTCAGGAGACTGCCGTGCCATACGATGATGCTACAGATTCAAAGGGAAACAGCCTTCCAGCTGATAGAGAAACAAGAGCCATCGGTCATCAGAGAAAGGAACACCGTGTCTCAGTGCGAGAAACCTCTTCAACAACAGATTTGCCAGGCGAAGCGTGAAAGTCTCCTTCTTACTGCTCTTAAAAAGCCTGCTCCTCTCTGGCACCTGCACGGGCTCCAAAATTTGGTGCCAGTATGCGCTGGATGACCCACTCCCTGGCCCAGGAAAGTGCCCTCCCCAGCCAGGGGGGTAGTCATGCTTGTAGAAACAGTTCTCTCCAAATGGGCAGTAGCCCCTGCCTTCAGCAAAATACATGCAAGGCTTGTGTCTCAGTGACTCCTTATACTCTTGAACAAGCTGCTCCTTCTCCTCACCCTCCACCCAGAATATACTAGGAATGACAAAGTTGGAAGAGACCCTGCACTGTGGACAGGATTTACTGACTCTTTTCGCAAACTGTGTGCCACTTCTCCATGTACGAATACAGGTAATACAGTAGCTATGGTTGCAGCCATAAAGGATGCCGAAACGCCGTTGGCTAGGCTCCTTCTTCTCATGCACAACCTCCATGCAGATGCCACACACCTTGTCCACACTGCGCTGCACAGCAAATGAGAGCTCCATATCCCTCTCGTGGGCTGCAATGCAGGCATTTCTATGGGCTTCCCTCTGGGTAGCATCCATGGGGTGCAAGGCCTGCAGCCCACACATGTCACATACATCACCATGGAGGTACAGACAGCTCTCCCCATACAAGCAGTGCCCCCTGGCAGCAAAGCGGCAAAGCTTGCCTGCAGCCATCTGCCCTCTTGCAATCATTGGATTTGGTAGAGCTGGGGGTAGAAGAACTGGGGGTCGAAAAACTGGGGGTAGAAGAACCGGGGGTGGAAGAACTGGGGGTAGAAGAACCGGGGGTGGAAGAACTGGGGGCGGAAGAACTGGGGGCAGAACAACTGGGGGGAGAACGACTGGGGGGGCCTGTGCAAGGGGCATGCAGTCTTGGTAAGGCTGCTGAGGAACAAACTCAACAGCACCCACCCAGCCTTCTGCACCTGCTCCTCCTCTCACAGCTTCAGGCTCTGCATTGTCTGTCTCAGCTTCAGTGAAACCCCTTTCAGCAGCTGAGTCAGTCAGAGGCGAGGAGCTTGGGGAGGCAGAAGCGGGGGCTTCCAGCTCTTCCTGAGTTGGGGGCTCACTCTGGGCAGCCACACTGGGCTCTCTCTCAGTAGAGGCGTGAGGGGGCAAACCCTGGCGCTCCCTGGCTATCTGACGCCTAGCAAGGTCGTGGGAGTAGCAACAGTTCTCGCCCTCCTTGCACTGCTCATGCAGATAATACCTGCAGAGGATTTGGTTGATCCAGTTGCCACTGCTGCGCTGCTGCAGAGGATTGGGCCTGGCCCCACCCCCTGAGGACTGGGCAGGCCGGGAGTGGCTTGTGAGGGGTTGGACAGGATTCACAGCCACAGGGAAGGGTGCCAGACCGGCTGCCACGTTCAAAGAGGTCGAGATTGTCACAGAGGACCCGCCGGAGGCCTCAAGTCCAGGGCCGGGGGCAGACATGCTCTGCCCCTCCCCCTCTGCACCTGCCTTGGCTCCATCATCCCTGTGGGCGTCGGAGGGAGCTGTAGGGTCTTCCATGATGTTTCTAGCACCTTCCAAGGCACTTAGACCTGCTCTGGTAACTCTTCTTTTTTGGGGCTTCATCCCTGAAGCTTTAGCTCTGTCCAGAAGTTTCTGGAAGAAAATAGAAAAAATGTAACAATTTTTTTCTTCCCCCGGATTGTAGCTCCCTCTGACTATTTGTTCCTACTCCCATAATGGAGGACCTGGCATGGAGGACACTTCCTGTGTGAACACTGCTTATGTACTACCGGGTTGCAGCTCCCATGAGCAATGTGTCATATCTTTTGTGCAGGAGAGCAATTGCAGCTTCTCGGGTGTCTCCTCCTGCCTTGCTGAGCCTCAGCAACCCTCAGTCCCTCTCCCCTTCTTCTGCTTTACAGGATGAGGTGTCAGTTGGATCTCATTTAGTTTCTGTCATTCATATTTCATTTAGTTTTCATGTGTTTGTAAACATCAGAATCCTTGTTTGTCCTGTGGTTTAGCAGTTCATCTTGTAGCTTCTAAACATTTCATTCATAAATATTATAAACACCTCCCTCATTCATTCCATGTTATGCCTATTCATGTTTATTTGTTTTAATTCATTGCCCTCAGTGCTGTAAGTCTTATGCTTTTTGTTGACAAGAAAGCAATTTTCTTGGTCTTTATGTTCTCAAAATTCTATGACTTAAGCTGAATATGCTTTTCACAAGCAAAGCAGTAACAGGGAGCCTTTCTGATGTGAGACTACTTAGTGCCTTTCAGAAGTCTTCCTTTGTTGTAATTTCTAGTGACACCTCCTGTTGTGTAGACGCCCAGACTCCTTCCAGGCTTGCTGCATTCATAAACCCCTGCCTCCAGTGTGACACAAGCTTTTTATTTTCTCTGCTGTTTTAATTCATGGAGGCTCTTTGTTTCCCTTCCTTTCTTTCACCGGGATCTGTGCTGTACTGTGACAGAACAGGCTTTCACGACGTGTGCTCTGCAAGTGCTAAATTTTAAATTCCAAACGTGAGTATTTTTTTCCTTTGCAAATATTATTTATTAGAATGATATTTTTTGCTTGTACATGTACTTTGCTAAGAGAATTTACTATGAGAGTAAACTGAATTTTATGTAGTTTTCTGTATTTTTGAGAAATGGTCATGTTTTCTTCATTTTCTTTTTTCTTTTTCTTCTTCATTTTCTTAATGTGACTGTTTGAACTTATAAAATTTAAAATATTTAACTTACCACTTAATTCCAAAGATAGAATTTTTCTTGCTAAAATAAGTTGTTTCTTAGAAGGAATTGTGGAAACTAAATTTTTATTTTAGAGTAGAATAAAGTCTAAATATTTATGATACAACCATCAAATCCTAATTAATGAAGCAAGCTTAAAAATCATAAGCAAAGAAAGCAAATTGACAAATAATAAAGATAAGAAAAGCAATGAATTAAATAAAAATAAACATGAAAGAAGGGAGATACATCAAACAAAATTCTTTAAAAGGATTATGAAGTTTATAAGTTTCTAGTGCAAATTATCAAGGAAAATAAAGAAATTTCAATAACTAAAACCAAAATATTTGAAACTGATACCAAGAATTGATAACAGACAGTAAATATTATGAGGGGCTATAAGAAAGAAGGTTTGGTTAAACATGAATTTTTATATCCTATGGTTATATGCCTAGAAACACATCTATCAATAAAAATGTCTGGAGCAGATATAAAAATATGAGTAAGAAACTATGAAATAAAATATATATGTAATTGAAATAATTCTCCAAATGGAAGCTTTCAGAGCTTTTCCTCTGAATAAATAAGAAAGCAAAAAGCCATATTTATTATTGAATGCTGTAACACAATAGAGTAAACAAATAAATAGAACACTTGAGAAGTGGAGAGAAATTATTGATGAAAGGAAGCGAAAATTGGGACTAATTTACAGATAAGACATTGGATTTAATAACTTTATTTAGCAAGGGAAATGGACAGAAATGCAACTTTGAAAAACAGCTTTATTTCATACTCTTCTTTTTCCTTTTTACATATTTTATAATAAATGACAGGTAAACATTTTATATTAATAGCATTTAGCACATTAAAAATGGATTATCCTGTGAATTAAGATTGTATAATAAAGTGAAAAGGCTTTTTTGTTAATTTAAGAAAACCTAAATAAATTAAAGAAACTTCAACAATAAGGCAGGCAGAAAGCTCAAAGGTTTTAAAAGATAAGATTTTCCTAACATGTTAATCGTTTGCTGTTTTTCCATCATGAAGTTAGGAAATTTTGGTGATTTTGTCCTTCCCTCTCTTACATAGCTACGGGTTTTTTTAATTGGAATGCAAGCTTTTCCAAAGCTACACACTTGAATTCTCTGGAATAAAAGCCCTCTTTTCTCTTTTAAATCTGTTGGTTAATAAGGATTCTTTTGACTGCCCTCTTGAATCTTTAGGGATAAAAACTTGCAGCATGGCTCTGAAGTTTATGTACCAAGCCCTCTACAGATTCACAAACATAAGAACCCAGAATATGTATAATCTATTATTCTGTAATGGTGATACATGCTTGGCATTGTGTCTAAATCACGTTTGACCCTCCTTTTGTACACCAGCTCTGTCCAGTAAAACTTTCTGTATAGCAGTTTTTATACATGCTGTCCAACAGCGTAGCCTGTAAACTCCTGCATCTCCTCAGCAGTTTAAAGTGTATCTTAGAGGATCTAAA
Organism: Dinomys branickii; assembly: GCA_004027595.1. NCBI lineage: Eukaryota > Metazoa > Chordata > Mammalia > Rodentia > Dinomyidae > Dinomys > Dinomys branickii. Next base: position 8,642 of record PVLD010022910.1, on the reverse strand, counting down.
TTTTTATTTTTTAATTATAAATTTAATTGAAATACTCACATAACACTAGTAACTACTGCATTGGTCAGTGAAATTTCATTTATTATTTTTCTATTCTGTCTCCTCAAAATGAAGGAACTGAGAAAGAGAATTTCTTAACCCAATCAAAGCTGTAGGGTGAGTGTGTAGCAATGTTTGTTTTTAAATCCCCATATGCAGGGCTCTGAATCACGCTCATAGGTTTTCATTTCATAATGACTCTGTCTTCTAGTTTGATAGTGGGAATGTTTCATGTGCAATATTTTAACATAAACTGGTATCTTAAGCTTTTAAACACCATAAGAACCCAAACAAGAAGAAATATTGGAAAGTGCCTCCTGAGAGAAATATGCAACCATTTCCTGTGTTAAGTAAATCGCTACCTTCAAATGATTTTCTGGTTGCCTTTTATTCCTGTGCTACTTATTGTTCAGCACTAATATTGTTTCACACTGTCTCTGATCATTTGGTATAGACGGGTTCCCTGGCTTGGGGATTCAGGATTTGGGGGTCCAAGTGGAACAAGAGGAAACGGAGCTCTTCCTGAACAGGCTGCTATGCATTGAGGTCACTGGAGCGGGCAGTGAAAAGTGGGGGAGGGGAGACACAGCGTGGCAGCCTAGCAATACCGTGTGATGGGACGCGCGTGCAGAAGTGGTCGTCTGCAGGGATGGGGAGGACAAGCCCAGGTGACCCATCGGCCTCTTTCCAAAGCTCAGGCCTGTGAAGCCCCCCCCCACGTGTTGAATACATCCACAGCTAAAGAACACACAGTGGTGTCAAAGCAGTTCTCTTCACAGCACACACAGATGCTATAGACCTAATATTCTAGGCATCGTGGGAGGAAGCTCAGAGGTAGGGAATAAATGAAAACGTCTAGAATCAGGGCCGTGTTTTCACATTCCCACTGAGATGTTCACTTTGTATGGAATTATCCTTTTTATTACCATATCTGCAAATAACAGGCATAATAATAACAGTAGTAATAGTGACTGGGTCACAGCTTTACTGTCACTTTTATTTTTTATTTATTTTTTTTTTTTGCGGTACTGGGGATCGAACTCAGGACCCTGCGCTTGCTAGGCAAGCGCTTATTCCACTGAGCTATATCCCCAGCCCCTACCATCACTTTTAGATGAGATAATTTTTTTAATTGTTGAAACTGTCCCCATCAAAAGGGCCAATATTTGAAATAGCTGTGTGTCTTTTCTATTTTAGAACCACCCAAACAGTTCCTTGACTAGACCTTACCTTTGTCAGGTCTCTCCTCCGCTACTGCAACACAGATGTAACACGTCTGTATGGTTCCTGGTAACTCCTGGGACATGAGAGGTCATGAATGAATACTGTTTGTCTCACACTGATAGAAAACCTGATTTTAATATGATATTTAAACATCCAGTTTTCTTAAACTGTAGTTTAGAAGTCAGACATGGGTGCCTTTGTGCAGTATTGTCTGTCTCCTCATTACTGTGGTAGCCATGGGAACACGGCTGAAAGGGACTCTCAGCTCGGCCTGAGAGAGGGGGGGCTGTGGGCCGCTTTGAGGAATGGCAGGCATGGTCAGTCTGAGTGAGCAACTGGATAACAACAAAGAAATTATTTAAAGATACTTCTTACTTTCAAGGAGTGCATAAAAAATTACAGTTAATACTACAGCCACTCAATTTTAAGATCAAAGTAGCACTGATTATAGAAAATAGCCTGATTTATCTATATGGCAATCATACACTGAAAATTTTAATGAATCATCTGGAAGCTTTTCTATAAGTGTCAAGATTCAGCTGCATGTTGCATTTCAGTATGATTAACAGGATTTTGTCACATTTTTGTTGGTGTTTTTCATACCTATAAAACATACTTAAATTTCATTTACTTGTCACATGAAATAGCTTCAGTTGGGATAATATTTCCATCCAGGATGATGATAAAAACTGGAAAAAAATACATGAACTCACTGCTTGAAGAACTTAGGAAAAAGCTAATGTGAGTGTTTAAGGTGCATAAACTATCACTTCAAATGATGGAGGAAACCACAAATAAAATTAGAAAATATGCTCTACTGTAAGACAATAAATGTACCATGATACACAGCATGCACCTAAAGCTACATCTTAAGGCAAATTTTAAAGCCATAAATACGTGAGAAAGGAATATGAGTCATTTCCAGAAAATAGAAGAAAATCAAATGAAGAAAGATGAGGTGAGGGAGAATGTCAGATATGAGTGCTAAAGTCCTATGGACTCTTCGCACTTCTGGAGGAGGTTCATCCTTCAGAGGCTGTGTCCTGTGTACTCTATAGTCTGCATGCAGCGTCCACAGGGGATTAAGAAAAGGGACAAAATTAACTTGAATTTTAGGCCTTTGGAGGTGCATTTATTTTTATTTTTATAACACAAAATAGTCTTATCGTTTCCCATGTCCCTTTTCCTCTCCCAAACATGAGAGCAGTTGTTGCAGAGAGTTGTGAATAATCAGAGCTGAGTGACCAATTACTTGCAGCAGCGGCATCTCACTTAGGAAATGCATTGGCGCAGATGACCGCTGGGTGGAGGAAATGCAGCACTAGGAGAGCAGGAGCAAAGAAGTCTCCACATGGCTACAAAGTTTTGATACCTCTGAATACTACTGACTGTATGTTGAATTTGCAAACTTAACACAGGACACTTAGGAAAATTTGCAGCATATTGGGCCTATAGTGCGTCTCAATATCTCCAAAGAATTGAAAATTTAGAGTTATTTAGAATCTATTATATTTACTGAGAAAATATTGACTCTAGAGTGGTAGTGAGCCAGAAAGCAGTAACAAAATGTAAGTAGAAAGTCACTTCTACTTTGGGATATTAGTACACGTATTTCTTTTTTCTTTTTTGTTTTGAGACATGATCTTGCTATGTAGTATGGGCTGGCCTTGAATTAATGGAAATCCTCCTGCCTCAGCCTCCTGAGTGCTGGGATTACAGGTGCATGCCCCTAGCCTCGGTTAGTAAGTGTATTTCTAAATGACCCACAGGTCTAAAGAAAAGTCACAAAGTCAGGTAAAGAATGATTTTATCAATATTGAAGATGCTATACATCAAAATGTGAATGCTTGGTGTCAAACAATGCTTCTTTAGGGAAATTATAGCTTGGAACATATAATGTGTGTACCTAATATATTACAAAAGAAAAATTCTGATTATTTCTGATGTAATCACTCAATACACAATACCTTACAAAAGGAAAAAGGCTGATTATTTCTGACATAATCATGTAATTTAGAAAATTAAAAAATTAAATTTAACCACAAGAAAATATATGATGGAAATTAAAATGAGAACTAAAATCAGTAGAAAAAATAAACATATATCAAGGTAATTGTAACAAGTTGGTTTCTTACTGGGTTTAGTAAAAGTGATAAACCTCTTGTGAGATTCACTGAACACTCAAGTAACCAATATCTAGTATTAAAAATGATAGTTACTGCTGTTCATATAGGACTAAAAGATCACAGGAATATAAACAATTTAGGACATTAAATACAGAAATGTAGTTTAAAGGAAAACCTAAAACTATCAAAAGTGAAAAAAAGAAACAAGAGATATACACAGACTAATAGATAGTAGAGGAAATTAATGCTAATAAAAATCTTATTAAAAACAGGACTTCAGGATGAAAAATGTTCATAATTAATTCTATTTTTAAGAACAAACATTATAGAACCATGCTCATTAATGGATGTAAATCAACTAAATACTTATTGAAGTATAAATATATAATACTGATAAAATATATTTTAAGTAATACAATAATATGTAGGCACTTATTTTTCTATTTTTCTCTTTGTGGCTAAGAGGAAGCAGGTCAGTATCCCATAAAGTTATAAGCCTCAAAACAAAAAGAATGATCATTAGTGTAAATAACCACATTAATATATTAAAGAGAGGTGTTACAAGTAAACCTTCAAGAACTCTGTATATTTTGGTTAGGCTGATACCTATTTATGATAAAATTCTTAGCCCACTAGAGAGAGAAAGATATTTCCTTGATCTTATTAAGAAAACATTTTCTCTCACATTCATGAAATTATGAGATCATTAATGTTGTTTGGAGCTGAGCTGGATAAAATATCAAAGATCATTTGGAAAAAACAGGGGCTTTATGATTTATGTTTTCAACAATTTCTTTATATGAACAGTGCATGAATCTACAGAACTTTAATTTTATTGCCCTTATAAGATAGAACAGGACACAACTGGCTTTGCCATAAGATAAGAATCAACAGTATTACAGGAAGTTTGTCATTAATGCTAGAAATTAAAATAAGTATTAATAATTTAACTTTGGACTCCAGATATATGAAGGTGTTGTAAATATATTGAGATATTTTCCTTTAAAGCTGTTTCACATTATTTAGGAAACACATTCTATTGCTAGGTAAAATTAGGAAGGGGATTTTTCATTTTGCCATAAGGTGAAATCTGAAAAGTGACAATAAGAAAATCCTTATAAATACTGGAGATCAGCAGAAATCAAGTAAAATCTTTCCAGAGGCACATTTCATTGGGCACAGATAGTGTTTTCAGCTTATTTATATATTCAGAGAAACACTGGTGGCACAGCAGAAATTTATAGGTAAAATGAAAATTTACACCTATATTTATAACACACATATGTATGTGTGCATGCACAGAAACACACCCCCCAAATAGAGAAATATAGACAACCAAATGAAGCTATAAAAACTGCAGGTGAAATCTGTCAAAAAGTAAAGAAATACACATCACAGGTCTCTGCTATAATGGATGTCATAGACAGGGAGGCCCACATAAAACTCACGCACCCCACACGACACCTCTCTGTGACCCGGCATTAGTGAAAGGGGACAGGTGGTTTACTGCAGCTTGGATGGTCTAGCAAGGAGAATGCTGAGACTCCTCATCCAGATACTGCTGACCCTGCGTCTAGAAAAACTGCCCTAAAATAAGTGAGAGGCAGACTTTCCTAGACAGACACTAACTTATGGAATTCATAGCACTAATCTACATAATAAGAAACTGTAGAGTTCCTTGAATTGAAATGAAAGGAAGCTGAATAAAAACATGAAATTATAAAACTCACTGGTAAAGGTAAATATGTATGTATATATATATATATATATATATATATATATAGAGAGAGAGAGAGAGAGAGAGAGAGAGAGAGAGATGAATAGTATACTCATGGTGGTGTTTAATGTTTAATTTTATTATAAAAGTTGCAAGAAAAGAGCATTAAGAATATAAATATAAAATGTTAACTGATGTATAATATATGTAAATTGTGACAGCACTAGCATAATGTGAGGGAAAAATAAAATTAGAGATTTTTGTGGCTGTGATCGGAGTTAAGTTATTATCAGTTTAAAACTGAGGGCTGGTTATGACACATTTTCTGCAAGCCTTAGGGTTACCACAAAGAAGATACCTCTAGTATATTTGCAAAAGAAAGAGAAATCAAAGCATGTCACTGCAAAACATTCTGTGGTGCATAAAAGAGAACACGAGAAGAGAGGAACCAAAAAATTTATAAAATTGGCAGAAAATAATAAAAAAAGAAGTTAGTACTTCAGCTGTAATAGTCACATAAAAAAACTCAGTGTATTAAAATTACCAGTCAAAAGTCATAGTCTGGAGGATCTATTATCTCCTAACTCTCACTTTGTTTATGTTTCTTGCCACAGTTATTGACCCTGGAATGAGCTGATCCTTGATCTCAGTGCTACACTTACTTTACCTCTCCTGGAACATAAGGTAATCTGGATTCTAGGATCCATTTTTTGTCACTTATCATGTTACCTGCCTGTTGGTCACTTCTGTATGAGCTGAGTTTATGATCACTTGGCTGCTGCTGGAGAAGAGAATTGTTCTGTGATGTTTTTAGTTGTCTGATGGCTCTGTAAGGAAAGAAGAAAATGTAGCCTCATCCCATGGGAGGCCTTTCTGAGCCCTGGGTGGTTCAGGTGCTGAAAACATCTGAACTTACACAATGCACTGTCTTAGTCACTTTCTCGTTGCCAGGACAAAATACAAAATATGCAGTATTCACAACTTAAAGAGGCAGAGCTTTATTTCGGCTGTTGGTTTCAGCTCATGGTTGCCTGGCTCCAAAACAGGGGTGGCATGATGTAAAGGCAAAGAGGAGCCAAGCTGTTCGCACCGCGGCAGTCAGGAAGTGGAGGAGCCCAGGAAGGAGACACAGCTCCCTGTCGTGTCCATTGTGACCCAGTTTATCCAGCCAGGCCCCGTCTACTGGCAACACATGTAGCTATAAAGTTCTCAGGGGTGGCCTGTGGTCCAGCCTTTTTTAGAACACAAATATTTGGGGGGCATTTCAGATCTAAACAACAGGTATGAAAACAACCCCGTGGGGTGCCACGGCCTTGTTTCACTAGGGTGCCATCTACCCCTTCTAAGGCTTTGGTTACCTTTAAACCTCCTTGCACACTAGCACTTATTGATGACTTGCCCAGATCTCCAGAGTGTTCACTGTATAAAACATGTCTGGAAGATTTGGGAAGGGTGAGGTGATGGATGTCATTTTTCCACCCCCAGATAGTAAATTTGATCATTCTGTTCACTTGATTAAGAACTTTCAGAGACCTCTGGTTGCTGTTAGAATAAATTATATCCAAACATCTACACATGCACACGTGTACACACACACACACACACACACACACACACACACACGAGGCTTTGCCCACAATGATTTTCCTGCAGTTGCTTGACAGCACCATACTTTCTCTGGCTTATACCATTTTCTCTCTCACCTTCTCACTCCTCTCCTTGTTTTCCAAGAACCAATAACCACACGTTAGCCCAGTGATTGATTCAAAATGATGGAGCTGGGTTTGTCATTAGACAGAGAGACACTGTATGGTCAACCCTGAGGACTTTCTGCATGGAACATTCAATATAGCCCAATCTTCATTCAGCACATTTAATGGGAATGTACTGTGAGGTAGGCCCTGTGCTCAGAGCTGAGGAACCAATATTGACTTGCGAAGACCCCACCTCTGGGTTGGATGTGAAATCTCCCATGGTTTTAAAGAAACCATGTAGAAAACACGGAGTCAGTTTCTCTAGTCAAGGAAAACAACACACACAAACACACAAGCTTATAGCCCAGGAGGCTATGCTTAAGAAATAGAAGGAAAGCAGCATGATTTCTTTCTGTTGAGCGGGACAGAGTGTTGGACAGTTGGGTTGATGCAGAAGGTAGAGTGAGGTACCCTGGACTCTGTAGAAGGCAGCAGAGGGTTCACAGTTAAGGAGCTGTGAAAGGACACAAACGGAGGTTTTTAAGCATGGAAAAGGTATGATCTTATTGTCGTACATATATTTTTAACAGATAAATTGGGCTCTTTAGGATAGAATGATGTTACATACATTTGAGTTTCTTAGACGTACAAGCCTTCTAAAGTGCAGAATGTATAAAGCGCACCTTAACATAGTGGTACCTCACCTCACTTTAAATTGCTTATAGTAATAGACGTTTTCATGTCTATGCATTTCTTATATTGTAATAAACATACCGGAACTCTAACCATTCTAAACAGTGTCACTGAGAATCAAAAGAATTAGATATTGTAAGAATATGTCTCTTTATATCTGTCGACAGAGAATAGCCCTCACATACTGTTGTCAGTTGTAAATGTTATTTGAAAAAGGTGAAAGCCCATCCCTTTCCCTGGGGGACCTCAGGAGGGAACCGCTCAGTCAGCACCGCGGCAGTCCAAGGAGCTTGTCCTTGGCCTTGGAGGCTCAGCTTTCGAGCAGCCCTCGGCCACACCAGAGTGCGCATCACAGGGCTCCGCACTCCTCATGGTCCCAGCAGGCTGCCCTCAACTTCGCGCTAAGAGGCAGCCAGGAAGGGCTGACCCCTGCACTCTGTTTCTGCCCATCTGTCGGGCTCTCGTGGAGCCTGGGCGCTCACAGGCCCAATCTCGGGGTGCAGTGAACACAAGTCCTCCTGCTGCACTGAGTGCAAGATGTTTCCCAACACAGCCAGCGAAGACGTGTTAAAATGGAAACCCTCCCGGCAGGAAGGCACAGCCCGACCTGAAAGTCTTCCCGAATTATGAGCTGCGGCTGCCTCGGTGCTCAGTCCCACGCCTGCCCCTTGAGGACCAGGGAAAGGCCGCCCACTGCTTCCTCCTCTCACCAGGGTGGGGCCCGGGACCAGAGGTCCGCATGGGAAGGGCGTGGGCCGAAGTGGTGGCATGGAACCCACGCAGTCTGGTGCAGGGCCCAGGGAATGCAGCCCAAATGCCTCCCTACTAGAGGGTCTGATCCGGGCCCGTCCGGTGGGCACAGCTGTCGCAGCTCGCCTGGGTCTAAGACATGTGCAAAGGGGCAGGGGGCACAGCGGGGAAATGAGAATTTCTACTGACTCCCAGGGAGTGTCCAAGCACCTGGCCTTTTGTTTGGGCTGGTGGGTTTGTACTGACTTCAGGGCACAAAATAAATGTCGCAGAGGCTCCCTCGTGTGGAGGAAACTAGCCACTACCGCACTTCTCCCTTGGGGCTCACCTGTCTTGGGCTGCACGCATGCGCTGTGTCAGTCTTCCTGGATCCTATTTCAATATTATTGCAGACACACA